>PVKY010005451.1:0-17384 GCA_004027775.1 Bradypus variegatus
CCACAGTTCTGCAGCAAAATAAAGAGGCATGATCTGGCAGTGTCAAAATGCTAAAACATGTTGGTATGAAATCAGCCAGAAGCACTAAGTTGGGGCTTGAACACAATCCATATTCCATGGCTCTGGGCTGGGTAGCAGAGTGGATTTGGGGAAAGAAACTAGGCAAGTGAGGAAGAGAAAGGATGAGGGAGAAGACAGCCCATCTCTTGAGTTTCCAGAGTTATCTACAGCCCATATCTGTGGGTTACCTCAATCCATCTTATCTACCTGATACCCAGCACCATGAGATACATTCTGGCATCACCAGGAGGAATAACTCTTGTTACTCTCACTTAATAGGTGAGAAAACTGTGACTCAGAGAGGTTAAGTGATTTTCCTAAAGTCCCACAGTAAGTGGTGACATTAGTCTCCAAAGTCCACATCCCACACATTTTTAGGTGCTTTGCCCAAGTCACATGGTAGTGAATGGCAGACCAGTGCCCTGCTGGCTGGGCAGCATGACCAGCCTCAACCCCCGGCCACTTCCCCATTCAGGCACTTTTTATGGTACTCGAAGGGTGATATGGTCCAGCCATCTTTGGCATTCAGTGGTCGTCCTTTGTGAATTGTCAAGGGCAATGCCCATTGGATACCAGATCTGAAGTCATGACTTTTGCAAAATCCCTGAGTTTAAAAAAAAATTCTTTTCCTTTTTTTAATTTTTTAATAAGATGCTTTTTTGACCATGACGAGGCTTAAAAAGGCCAATAAATGGCATCTCCCTTCTCCCACCAAAGTCAGAAAAATGGAGATCAAAATACTAGCTTCGTTTCTTAAGAGAACATGGTTTAGGTTTAAGAGCCCTATAGCTTTATTAGGATGAGCACACCCCCTGCCCCCCCCAAGCCTGCTCCACTAAAGGAAGGCAAGCAGATGGGTGGGAAACTTCTCTGCAGGTAGGCAGAACATAGAGAAGAGGGCCTGAGCTGAGCATGCCTGGTGCCTTCTCCCAGACCCACCAATCCGAGGAGTCCCTCCTCTCCAGTTGGAACAAGAGCCTGAGCAAGCGCAGAGCTGGGTCCTGGGGTTACTCCAATGGAAATGCCCCTACCTGTAAACAGGAGAGGTGGGATACGATGGCTCCTCCCACCACACAGAGGATAGTAAAGACCCTTTTAGATAAAGAGAAAGAACATCATTCCAATTCCTCTGGCTCCCCAAACCTCCCCTTTTGCAAGGCCCCTCAGCCGCTCCCCACATTATATATGACAGCAGTCACCGGACACATTTATGCCATTTCTGTGCCAGCTGTCACAGGGGTTTCCCAGTGCTGCTCAGTAATCATCATGGCCACATCTATTGGCTGAGAGAGGTTCCATGGGGCAGGAGCCCCCACAATGAAGCACACTCCACTCCTGAGTAATGGGCCAGGGGTTGCTTCCAGGAGGCATTGTTACAAATAGCTCTGTAGCCATTGTGGTGAGTACACGGCTTTTAGCCTGATTGCAGGCATTTTTGCAGAGTATACTGTCCACCCAGACTTCCACCAAATCCAGCATGACTTTGGTTGGGAAGTCCAAAAGGCCCAAGGAAATCCCATACCCTTCAAGTTTCAGGGGTTGATGTGGCTTTTTCAGATGTGCACTCACCTGGGGCTTCAGCCTATAGTGGTCATTGGTAGGAAGCAGCTCAGGCTACACTGAGCATAAAATGGCCAGAGCTTTGAGCAGCCTATGGATGCCGCTCATGGAGCCTCCTCATTTGCTGGATCTCACTCCATGCACCTGCAGCCTGCTGTGAGATCCTGGGACCCTGGGCTTAGTAGCCAGGAGCCCCAGAGGGAGAAGAGAGCAAGTCACACCCCATGCATGTGGAAGATGGATCCCAGGATGGCCTGACACTCACCTTGCACACCAGCCTCAGAAGCAGACTTGACCTGACTCAGGAGTGACAAATAGGGCTTGTCTCTTGTGCCAGCTCCAATCCATTAGTGTTGGCTGCCTGGGAGTGTGTTAAGGAGGATTCAGAGACTACCCAAGTGTGCCAGTTTGAATGTATTGTGACCCCCAAATGCCATTATCTTTGATGTAATCTTGTGTGGGCAGACATTATCAGTTTTGATTAGATTTCCTTGAGTGTTTCTTTGGAGATGCACCCCACCCAGCTGTGGGTGATGACTCTGATTGAATATTTCCATGGAGGCATGGCCCCACCCATTTAGGGTGGGCCTTGATCAGTGGAGCCATATAAATGAGCTCACAGGCAGAGGGAAATCAGTGCAGCTGTGAATGATGTTTCGAAGAGGAGCTACAGCCAAGAGGAACACTCTGAAGAAAGCACAGGAGCTGCAGATGAGAGACAGTTTGAAGATGGCCGTTGAAAGCAGACTCTTGCTCTGGAGAAGCTAAGAGAGGACAAATACCCCAAGTGCAACTAAGAGCGACATTTTTGAGGAACTGCAGCCTAGAGAGGAACGTCCTGGGAGAAGGCCATTTTGAAACCGGAACTTTGGAGCAGATGCCAGCCATGTGCCTTCCCAGCTAACAGAGGTTTTCGGGACACCACTGGCCATTCTCCAGTGAAGGTACCCGATTGCTGATAAGTTACCTTGGACATTTTATGGCCTTGAGACTGTAACTGTGTAACCAAATAAACCCCCTTTTATAAAAGCCGATCCATCTCTGGTGTTTTGCATTCCAGCAGCATTAGCAAACTAGAACACCAAGGAACAAGGCAAGGCCCTGGTTCTCAGAAGTGTGCCCGGGTTTGGAGCTAGGGAAGCAAGGCAGAGAGGCCAAGTGCTCTTCTAAAGCACTGAGGTTCTGCCCCTTACTCCACACTCCCCGTCTACCTCCAGGTCCTCCTGATTCTACCTGTTCACACCACTCTCAGACTCAGTCACCTGTCTCCATCAGCACAGCACCCCCTGTCCAAGCTGCCACCCTCTCTTGTCTGGGTCCTGCCCACCACAGCCTCCTAGCTCTTCTCTCTGTTTCTGCTCTTGACTTCTCCACTCCAATTCATCCTCCTTCCGGGGGAATGTCTGAGAATGCAGATCTGATCATGTTTTAAAGCCCTCATCATGGTTATAAGGCCCAGCATGAGCTGAGTCCTGCCCACCCCTCCACCTTCCTGGGCCCCCCATATCAGCTTCCTCACAGATCCTCAAACATCCAGTTGAGACTTGAGAGAAGAGTAAAGGACACTGTTTTCTTTCCTTGCTGAGACTCAAGTTCAGTTTTTCCCATTCACCAATCATGTGAGCCCCTCCTACTCCCCAGGGAGGGGTGGGTGAGAGGCAGGGGGTGCAGAAGGAACAAGGTCACTCTCCCTGGAATAGACCATTCTTCCTGAAAACATGAAGACAGACGTCTAGGGCTCTCCCTGACATCTGTCTCGCTGCTTCCCACTTCAGGGACCTCACAACTACTGTTCCATAGCCACAGATGTGCTTCCACCTTGCCTCTTTGCCTCCCTAATTCCCACTCATCTTGCTCTGAGGATCCTTCCCTGATTCCCCAGGTGAGGTGCTTATCATGGCTCCTTACACTCTCCAGATCATGCATCACATCCTAATTAGATATACGATTGTGAAAGTCACCATTAGAATGTGTGTGCCTCAAAGGCAGGGTCCTCATTTGGCGCCTCTTCTCTGTATCCCCAGAACCTTGGCTTAAGGAAGTGCTCTAAATATCAGAGAGCGAGGGATGAATGAATTCTTCAACACAGCCATCCATCTATCAGTGAGGATAAGCCAAGTTGTGCTGCAATAACAAACAACCCCAAGATTTCGGGGGCTTTTAAAACAACAAAAAAATCGGCTTCTTGCTCTTGCTCAACTGGGTCTTGGCTTTTCACTCTGGGACCCAGGCTGACAGAGCAGTGACTCTCCAGAGCATTGCCAATCACTGTGGCAGGGGACAAGAGAGGAGAGTGAATGGCTCTTAAAGCTTCTGCCTAAAGATCACAGGTACCACACCCACTCACATTTTACTGGTTAAAGTCAGGTGACCAACCCTTACCTGCAGCACTCACGACATACATTGTCTGTTCGGTCCCTGATGCCTGTGGGCCTGGCCCCATATTGGTACTGGAGAGAGACATGAATCCCAGACAGTGCTCTCTGGAACTGTGCTGTCACACAGGGTCGCCACAGGTGACCGCTGAACACTTGAAATGTGTCTAGCATGAATTTAGATGTGCTTCAAGTGTGAAGTGCACACCCAATTTCTAGACTTAGCCTGAAAACAATTTTAAAATGACTCATTACTAATTTTTAATTTTGATTATATGTTGACATGATAGCACTTAGGATATATTGGGTTAAATGAAACAAGTTATTAAAGCAATGACACTAATAGGTATCGTGCCAGTTTGGATATATTACATCCCCCAATGAACCATATTGTTTAATGCAATATTGTGGGGGAAGATTTATTAGTCTGTTGATTAGGTGTGACCTCTTGATTGAATGTTTCCATGGAGATTTGACCCCTCCCATTCAGGGTAGGTCTTGATTAGTTCACTGGATTACTTAAAAGAGCTCCAGGCCCAGATGCTTGGTGATGTTAATGCTTGGAGATGCAGACAGAAGCCCAGAGACATTTTGGAAAAAGCCATTTTGAAACACAACCTAGGAGCAATGGAACAGCAGACACCAGCCACATGCCTTCTTAGCTGACAGAGGTGTTCTGGATGCCATTGGCCTTGCTTCAGTGAAGGTATCCTCTTATTGATGCCTTTGTTTGGACACTTTCATAGCCTTAGAACTGAAAATTTGTAACTTAATAAATACCTTTATAAAAACCAATCCATTTCTGGTATTTTGTATAATGGCAGCATTAGCAAACCGCAACAGTTATATTCCCAAAAGAACCCAAAGCAGGGACTTGAATAGATATTTGCACACTGATGTTCATAGTCACATTATTCATAATTGCCAAAAGACAGAAGTAACCCAAGTGTCCATCAACTGGTGAATGGATAAACTAAATGTAGTATATACACACACAGTGGAATATTGTTCAGCTGTAAAAAGGAATGAAGTCCGGACACATGCAAGAACACGGATGAACCCTGAAGTCATCATGTTGAGTGAAATAAGCCAGACACAAAAGGACAAATATTGTATAATCTCACTGATTTTAAACAATTAGAATAAACAAAATCAGAGTCAGAATCTAGAATACAGGTTTTCAGGGGATGGGGTGGGGATAGAGCATGGGAAGTTAAGGCTTAAAATATACAAAGTTTCTCTTTGGGATGATGGAGCTGTTTTGATAATGGATGATGGTGATAGTAGCACAACATTGTCAATGCAATTAACAGCAGTGAAATACATATCTGGATACGATTAATAGGGGAAATGTTAGATCTTCTATATGGCAACAGAATAAAATTTAAAAAAAATCCATGGAACTACACTACACAAACAGTGAAACCTGTGAACAATGGACTTTAATTAATAGTATAATTATAAAAATGTGCTATCAATTTTAACAAATGCTCCATACCTGCAAGGAGTTGTGGTGAGGTGGTGTATGCGAATCCTGTATTTTACGCATGATCGTTCTGTAAACCTACAACTTCTCTAACAAAGAAAAAATGTTTTAATTTTACCTGTTTCTTTTTCCTCTTTTTAACGTGCCTACTAGGAAGTTTACAATTACATAGGGGGATCATCTTTGTGGCTAATATTGAACGGTGATGCTCTAGAACCTCTGGTCCCAGCCAGCACATGTCCAGGAAGTGGAACTGAGCTGGCAAATGAGGTTAAGTGGCCCAGCTGTGGGAGGACAGGGAGCTGAGGAGGATGGAGCCAGCCATCCTCCCAAACCCAGCGTTTGCCCAACTGCAACTTTTCTTCCTTTACAAAAGCTCAGGAGCCCTTCCTGACGATTCAGCCACTGCTCCTGCCCAGGCGGGGACCTCATTTCCCTGGCTGCCCAGGGGGCCCCCTTGCTGTTTAACCCAGGCAAGCGGTGGGGTGTGGCACTGAGCTTCTCTGCCACAGTCTGACGCCCAAGGAGCTGCAGCCAAGAAGGCTCTCTCGCCTGCAGAGAAGTGTTAATAAATATTTACAGAACCCTTTGACGGTGCCAAGGGAGAATACAAATCAGCCTCAGCAGGCGCTGAATGGGGCCTCCTCCAGGGCTGGCAGCCCCCGGCACCAGCTGTGCAAGGCTGCGCAGCCCACTGACCTTCGTCTGCCTGCACCTGCCCGCGTGGCCTGGCCAGCCCCGTTTACAGAAGCTGTGAAATAGGACAATCTCTCACTATTGATTTTGTGCCTCTCCCTGTGACCACCGCCCTGGATAACTCACATCATATAGATTTTTCTATAAACTCACAAATTAATATCTGCAGCGGGAGGGAATATACGACCACTGGATGTGGCCGAGGCTCCTGGCCCCACTGGGCTGGGGGTTGGAAGACGCATGGCCTGTAGCCATCCCTCTTGGGCCTGGGTCCACAGCCTGACCTCGCTGTGTAGCAGCCAGCAGGCTGGGGGCAAAGGAGGCTGACTCACCTCTCCACCCACCCAGCCCCAGACCAGGGACTCCTCCTGCTCTCGGTGCTTGAACAAGGTTGCACAGACAGGAGTGTCCCCTCAGGACCCTACGTTCATGAAGAAGGGACTTTCCAGGAGCAGCAAGCAAAGAGCAGGATCTTTGAATTCAGTGGGACTTCACTCGACTGCCTGCTCCACTGCCAACCTGCTGTGTGACATTGGAAGTTTTCTTGCCATCTCTGTGCCTACATTTCCCAACTGTAGAATGAGGATAATATGATAATAACATTATAAGGTCGTTGTGAGGATTATTTACTTACACAACAAATGCAAAACAAGATAATTTCCACTTGGGTAAAAGCTCTTAAGGAAATAAAGAGGGTGCCAATCTAAAGAGGGACTGTCTTGGGGTCTCTACCCACTTGAGGGAGGGCGGTTTGGGAGGGTCTCTCTGAAGATGTGGCATTGGAGCTTAGATCCAAAGGGTGAGAAGGAGCCAGTCATGCAAAAGCTGGGGAAGGGTGTTCTAGGCAGAGGAGGGAAATGGGATGTGAGGTCCCCTCTTTGCTTTTGCTCTGAGGGGAGGGACCCCTGTTAGGTGGTGGGTGGAGCAATGACGTCAGGGGAGGGAGGGGGATTCCAGGCCTGCTGCTGCCCAGCAACTCTTCTGGTTCTGTCATAGCCTCCTCCCAGAAGCCCTGTCGCCTGGGAAAGGGGACGGAGAGGCGAGGCACTGCCCTGGGGTGCAGAGAGGACTGGGGGCTGGGGACAGGACAGGACAGGTGCAGTGAGGTGAGAGGAAAGAGGCAACAAGGATGTGTACCCAGCCTGCCCAGTGCTCCAAGGGCCGACAATTGAGAGGGGAGCAGACAAATTAATGAAAAATGAATAAACTCCCCTGGCTCAAGTCAAGTAAATGTTCGCAACAGATGCATCTAATCCAATTGTCTTTAATAAAACTGCTAATTGGGTTTGGGAGTCTCCACGGGGCCTGGCCGAGCTAGTAGGCTGCTTAGCTACTCCCGATTCTTCCCCATCCAAGTTCCCTCCTCTGCTTCCTTGAATTAATACAATTCCACACTTCAGAGGCTACGGAGGGGCAGAAGACGAGGTAGGGCCAAAGGATTTCTCATGACTGAGGCAGGCCTGTGTGTGTGTTGGGTTTAGGTGTGCAAATGTGTGTGCAAGCCTTGGGGTAAACTTGTGCACCCACAGGAGTGGGAAGTGGTTAAGAGCTCAGGTTCCGGAGCCAGGCTGCCCGGGTTCCAACCTCAGCTCCTCCACAACCCTGAGCAACTTAACTAACCTCTTACATGTCCCATTCCTAATCTGTAAAATGGAGATAATAATAGCATAAGCCTCAAAATACTGCATGGATTCGACAAAATGATTCATGTAAAGTGCTCAGTGACCACCAGCACCACTCTCTGGCCTGCAATGTTGGTCCCCATCCAGGCCTGGCCTTGGGGCTCAGTTTTCCTGTCAAGTACTTTTGTGCCCTTTCTGCTGGGCTCTGCTTCTGGCCTGCTTGACCACACCCTTTGAATCTCCCTGGTTTGTGCGTGGGTCCTTGCAGGGGCCAGATCCCATTCCCAGTTCCCATCTGCTGTCCTGGGACAACCTATATCCTCCACCCCACCCACCCCAGCACCACCCAGACCAGGGCCCGTGGCTTCGTCAGATCCCCGCCACTGCCTGCCCCTGGCTGTGCTGGGCAGCTTTGTGCCGCCTGTTTCCTGGGTCTGGCTCCAGGAGTGTCCTATAGGGGCAGGGCCCTCAGTCCCTGAGCTGCCAATCCCTGACTCTACCTTCTCTCTGCTGCCCACCTTGGGAGTATGGGGGTCCCATGTGCCTCATGGTCAAGACTATTCCCATTAACACCTTATGCACTTGTGTGTGAGAGAGAGAGACAGAGAAAGAGAAGGTGTATGCAGATGTGGTTTCCATATGTGCATCTGGGGTGGGGGGAGGTGTTTTTGTGGGGGGAGCAAGAAGGCTAATGCAGTCAGTGGGCTGTGCGAGGGGGAGAATGGAAGGAGAGGAGTTCAAGAGGTTGCCAGGTCTAGAGCTTACAGGACCTTGAAACGGTTGGAACCTATTCTAGTTGCAATGGGAATGCACTGGCAGCTTATAAGTAGGGAAAGAAAAGGTCCCTTGATTCACATCTTAAGAAATCCACTCTGGCTTGCGTGGAGAAAGGACTGTAGGGGGGCAAGAAGAGGAAGCAGAGAAGGCAGGGGGAGGCTCTGGTTGCAGCTAGGGGAGACAGAGATGCTTGTGGCCTGGACAAAACACAGGGAGGCAGGAGGAGATGACATCAAATTTGGGAGCTCTGTGAACAAAGGGGAGTCACCAAGAAGCTGGCAGTTCCAATGTCTCACTGTGTGCTTTGTGTCTGTGTATTCATTTTTATATTTAGTGAGCACCTCCTATGAACTGGAATTTGCCCTGGGTGCTGGAGATACAGCAGCAGCCCAGGAAGAGAGGGCTAGTAGGAACTGAAGGTGGCACAGACTCCAGTTTGTTGGGATATGGGCCAGGATTCCATCTGTCTGTCCATTCATCCATCCATCCATCCATCCATCCATCCATCCATCCATCCATCCTTCTGTCCACCAACATATTTACCTGGCTCTGGAATGGGAACTTGCCCAGGGGCCACGAGAGAAAGTCTTCCCTCCAGCTGACGGGGCTGGCCTTAGGGATGTCCCCCTAGGTCACCTCCCCACCACTTTCCACACTCCATAACCAGCCAGGCAGCCCCACCCACCAGCTGCCCATCAGAGTGACATATCCTGGGACTTCTTGTCATTTCCCATCCAAGATTCCATTACGAGGTGTGATTGCTGAAGTAATAGACAGATAACAGATCTGTCCGAGCCCCGCCTGGCGCACGAGGCAGCTGCCGGGTTTTTCCCATTAGCCACGGGGCTTGACGGACAGTAATGGATTTCATACTGATGCTAGAGCCTGCAGCAGATAATTCCATGATAACGGTTTATCAGGCACTGACGGGAAGTAATGGGTAATCACCAGGCAGAAAGCAAACCCGTCAGGGAGCCCTGGCCTCCACCCAGCTGGCCCAGCCTTTGTTGTGCCAACTGCCACCTCTCCTACTCATGGGCCAGCTCCCCTCCATGTCCTAAAGGACGGCAGAGCGGCCGCTCAGCTGGGCATGTGAGCACATAGGCCGAGCCTGGCTGGGGTCCGCAGGGAATGTTTGCAGATAAGATTCCCATGTGTGACATCCTCCCAGCAAGTGCCGCTCACGTGCCAGCCTACTGGGACTTATAGCAAACATGGGAGAGGAATGACCTGGGGTTGCAAGGACGAGGCACCCCAACATGTCCCCCAATTTCCAGTCCTGCCTCCTGTCACACACAGTCCCTGGTACTAGTTCAGATATCACAGGAGGAAACAAGCCCAAGCTGGACAGTGGGCACTGCTGTGTGATCCCAGGCGAGTTACTCAATCCCACTGCATCCTGGAAACTTCTCCTTCCCCTTGCCCTGTGGGGCCCTGGGGTGGAGATGGCCCTGTACCACCACCTCATCGGCCCCCCTACGCCTCTTCCATACCTTCACAAATACTTCTGCATGTGCCATCTGTTTCTTGCCAGGACTTCTCTTATCGAGTCTGTGTTTTTCAAATATGTGGAAGAAAGAAATGCAATTAGTGGATAGAATTTTCCCCCATTTAAGGTCCCCCCCCTTTAATATTTTTTAAACATCTAGGTCCTGCTACTGCTTATCTCCCTGTGACTACTCAAAGAGAATAAAACAAATGTACAAGATAGCAAGTGATTGTTAATGAGAAAACATACAGTGGGCTCACCCTGCTCAGTTCCGTGTGAGTTCCCCGGATTTACCTGTGCATGGCTGGGACTCCCCAGTGTTTTTTAGAGAATGTGCATCTCATTAAATGATGAGATTCAACGTTTCTAAGCCACTCCAACTAAAAAAAAACTCCTGAATTATAACTTAGTGCAAAATCTGTTCCCCTGATGGAATTTGAGTTGTTGGAATTTTCAGTTTCTGTGGGTTCCCCAGACCCTCCCCCTGAAGGAACAGGTCTGGGCACAGGGGGTGAAGTGCTCCAGCCAAGAACCAAATGTCCTGGCCATAGTGAAGAGGACGCACCAGAGTCAAAGATAGTCCCCTCTAAAGGTGAAGAGAGAGTCCGGGAATGGGAGGGGAGCCTCCAGGGGCTGGGCTGGGCGCCCGGGGGGATGCTGCTGCCCGGGCCCAGGACGGGTGGGAGGACATCTCACTGCTGAAGGTACCTCCCGAGGGCTGACAACCACACCTACCAACCCCTAACCATGTGCCGGCCCTTTCTAAGTGCTCTGCAAGCAGGGCCTCAGTTAATCCCCACAACCTTCCAGGAAGACGGTTACCATCATCACCACCGCTGTGTCACAGATGAGAAACTGAGGCGCAGTGAGGTGACGTATGCTGTCCATGGCCATGCAGCTGGTATGCGTGGAGCCAGGAGTTAAACCAGGCAGTCTGGCTCTGGAGTCCGTGTCCTAACTAGACAGCTCTCCTCCCAGCCGCAGTGGCGTGCCTGAGCTCAGACGGGGACGCAGCGCTGGCACTGAGGGCCAAGGGCCTAGAAGGATGGCTGGGGAGGAGGAGGAGCAGGGAGAGGCCTGGGCCGGGCCACGTGATGACAAGCAATGGGCAGGCGGGTCTGGCCTCAGGCAGGGGCAGCTGAGGTACCCAACCCGGGCCTCACCCCTCACCATGGCAGGCTTCTGACCACAAGAAAGAACAGGGTCGGGACAGATGGTGAGTCTGCTGGTGTGTGGTTAGGGATCAGAGGGGACACCTCAGTCAGGAAATCATTAGGGGTCTGAGGTGGGGAGGCCCCCACTGCAGGATGAGAAGGGGCAGGGGCAGCCCCCACCCCTGGGGAGGAGGACCAGCCGGGTTGGGCCAGAAGCAGGGGCCGGGCAGCCCCTCCTGGGCTGGGACTTGCCTCTCCAGGTGGAGTCGGAAAAGCCCAAGTGCCCGGGAGGCCCAGAGGGCAGTGGCCTGAGGCTCAGCTGGGGGAAAAAGCCCTGAGCAGATGGGGCCCAGGATCCAGTAACAGTAGAATACTGCAGGGGGGCACTGGCTCTGCCCGGCTCCAGTGGCTTCTGAACGCTGACCGTGCCCACCCCTGCTCTGGTCAGTGACGTCCTATAGGCTGCCTTGAATCGACCACATGGGCACGTTTACAGAAATCAGCAAACGCCACAAATCAGCCGGCCCTGCCCCAGAGAGCTGGTTGTTGTTCAGTGTTTGCCACGCACCTCCAGTTGTGGGGGCTGGGGAGATGGCAAATGTCCGTGAGGTCAGCCTTCTTCATCCTGAGCGCACAAAGAAGAGGGTGTGTGAAGCTGAGGGCCCCAAGCTCCATCAGGACTGTTTGTATTAATCGTGGAGAGTATGCTTGAATCAAGACTTCATTCATTCTTTCATGTATTCAATTATTTTGCACAAAGTTGGGCAGTAAAGCGACCGAGAGCAGGCACGACAGTGGACCCAGCAGTGGCAACAGGCAGTGGCCATGCAGCGAGCTCCGTGCTGGGATGGGGTGAGCCTGGGGAGGTGAGCCCCCCGCCAACTCTGAATGAGTCCCCCCGCAGCGAGGTTACCAGGAGGGAGCATAATCCAGGCAGAGAGAAGTTTGATCTCCATACCGTAGCCTGCACAATCCTTCTAAGATGTAAATCTGATTGTGCGGCTCTTGCCTGAAGCCTGGGAGGGCTTCCCCTTGCTCTTGGGATCAAAGACTGACATGGCAACACGGCTGAGGAGCCCTGCCCGCTGCTCCACCTGCCTGGGAGTGCTCCCGCTCTCCATCCTCCAGCCCCCTTCTTCCAAGGGCTCAGGGTGCTGTGCAGTCTCATCTCGGAGCTGGCTTCAGCCCTCAGTGTCCCTCTGCTTGGGACACCGTGGAGGTGCTCACAACATGCACACACCCTCAGACTCAGTCTCCCTCACCTGGATAACTCCCCATCACCCTTCAAATCTCAGCTCAAGTGTCATTTCCTCAGGATCCTCTCCTGAAGGCCCTATGCCCACCCCCAAAACCATTTCTCTCACAGCACATCTCAAAGTCTCTGACTAAATATTTGTGTGATTATTTGGCCAATGTTGGTCACCTGCCACCAAAGCTCCACAGAAGCTCCAAAGAGTAGGGGCTTTGTTTCTTGTGAGTGCCTAGAACAGAGCCTGGCAAACAGTAGGTGCTCAGTAATTATCTGGTGGAAGGATGGATGGATGAAGTGGCACACAAAGGCACAGGTGAAGGAGGGAAGCAAAAAAAAGAACCTTGGGTGGTTCCCTGCAGCTGGAGCACTGGATGCAGTGGGAGAAGCACCAGGGAGGCTGGAGAAGGGCTAAGGGAGAGGCAAAGTTAACTCCTCCCCCTTTCCCCGCCTGCCCTTTAACCCTTAAGGGCTCAGCACAGTGGGGAGAGGGGCTGGGGCAGACAGACATGGAGAGGCTAGCCCAGCTGCTCAGCATCAGGCAGTTGAGCTAGAGGTATGCTACCCCCACCCCCAAATCAGTCCCCACCCCCAAATCCGTCCCCATCCCTGCCCAGCGGAGCACCAAGGCTAATTAAATCGGGTTTGTTCAGCCAGACCCTGGAGGGGCCAGCTCCAAGCACTCCAGATGGGCTTTATTTGTCAATTTGAAAACTAATCTCTGACTATTTAAACAGCAGCTTATCTGGGCCCAGACCAGGATTAGCATTTGGCACCTTGGCTAGAGAAGGGCGGGCAGCACTCCCCAGGTGAGGGAAGGATTTGAAGGCAAATTTCCATGCAGAAAGAGGATGAGCCTAGAGCTCCCAGCCGAGCCTCATCCAGCCCCTTCAGCAGGCCCAAGGTCGGACCAGCAACCTGTTGTTCTGGGGGTTGTGGGGGGAGGGGTTCTGTTCCCCTTTCTTCTCCCATCTCTCCTGGTCTTAGAGGTACATCCCTGCCTGGGGTCCCAGTGAGCCCGTGATGGTCTGTGCCCTCACCTGGGGAAGCGTGGAGGGCAGGGGTAGGTGTCATCTCAGATCACACCTTGCAGCCCCAGCCTCACTCCAGGAGGAGTTTGGAAACCATGCTCTGGGGTCCCCAGGTTATCCCAGATGCTCCTTGACTTCCTCTGGACCTGCCAGCCTTGACTCAATCTCCTGAACGTAGTGTGCTTGGGTGTGATGGTTGCTTAGAAATAGGCAGATCTTGTGCAAACTGGTGGGCCTCCCTCTCATGCTCAGCTCTCAGTTGGGGTGACGCTCCTGCTGCCCTTCCTGGCAAGGCTCTGGCCTCCACCTCTGCAATTCATTCCAAAGTGTTTACTGAGCCTCTGTCACGTGCCAGCCATTGAGCCAGGCCCCAAAGATACTGGGGTGACCAAGGCAGACATGGTGCCCACCCCTTAGTTCTGGGAGGGAGGGAGGCATTTAACTGCAGTTACAGGCCTGAAATGAAGAAGTGCAGGCTCTGGGAGGGCCTGGACAGGGGCCCTGGCTGATCTCTGTGGGGCCAAATCTACCTGGCGGTTCTTAGGCCTCATCACCTCTCCTCAGCATCCCACCCAGTTGATCACCAGCCATTCTTCCCACGTATTCCCATGTAAAATTTTCTCTGCTTCCTTCCAGATGTCACTCTCCCTGGGACCCCCCCCCCATCTGGCAGTCTCTGTGCCCCTTGCTAGCATCCCTTACTGGTTCTGACCTCTGAATGCTGGCAGGCCCCAGGGGTCAGGCCTTGGACCTCTTGTCTCTCTCCACCTTGTCTGCCAGAGTGGTCTCATCCTTCTATAGACTGAGGATGCCAAAGGGGGTGTCTCCAGCCCTAACTCTATCTTTGAACACAAAACTCATATTTGCAACTGCCTTCTGGACATCGCCATTTGTCCACGAGCCATCCCAAATTTTATACAACCTAAATGAAACTCTTGAGCCTCCCCCAAAATCCATCTCCCTACAATCATCTGCATCTCTTTAAGCATCACCCAGATACCTACCTTCTTTCACACCTCGTGTCCCATTCCTAGGCAGATCTTGTTGGCTCTGCTTTGAAAATATATCCAGGATCCAAACACTTCCCCCCACCTGGACAGCTGTGGTCCCAGCCCAAGCAAATGCCATGTCTGCCTTGACCACTGGCACAGCCACTGCCAGCCTCTCTGCTTCCACCCTCTTTCACCCACGGTCCACCAATCACACCCTAGCCAGAGGGAACCTACAAAACGCTAATCAGATGACGTCACCCACCCCCACCTAAAAGCACTCAATGACTTCTCATGGCAATCAAGAATAAGATTCCAAGTCCATGCCATACCCTAAAAGGCCTTCTCTACATCCATGACCTTTTCCCCTACCACTGTCCCCGCTCACTCCTTTCCACCCACCCTGAGCTCCTCGCTGCTTGTTCAAGCCAAGCTCCCCTCCCTCTCCACCCTTTGCACTTGTTTTCCTGTCTGGATCTCTCTGCCCTTAGATCTGGGAATGGCTCATTCCTTCATTTGATTCCAGTTTGTGCCCAAATGTAATCTCACTATTCAGTGTGAAATTCCACACCCCCTTCTCCCAGCATTCATTAACCCCATACCCTGTTTCATTTTCCTACATAGCACACGCATGTGTGTTTTCCACCTACCCACCTCCACTCTTAGGGATAGTATAAGCTCCAACTGGTCCTCCTCACCACTATCCTCTAGTGGCTGGCATATTTTAGGGGCTCAATAAATATTTAATTATTGAAAGCAGGTAATAAAACGTTTACCTGAGGAAGTGGTATTTAGGCTGAGTCCTGAAAGATGACAAGGCTTAGCAAGGCAGAGAGGGGGAGGGTAGAAAAGTTTTCCATGCAGCTGGAACAAGCAGCATGGGCACATTCCAGAAACTGACAGCAGGTCAGTGTAGCTGGAATACAGTGAGCTGACTCAGAAAGCAGGTGTCCTCAGCACTGAACCGAGCCTCAGCCTTGCATTCCCCCACCCTCCTGCGCGGTCAGGGGCGGTCCTGAGGCTGCCCCACCTGCCCTCCCGCACGCAGCCCTGGCAGCCCTCTGCAGCCTCTGTGTAGTGCTCAGACCAGGGGCTCGGGCTTTGCCTGGCAAACCTCAGGCACCTCGCCCCCTCTCCTCACATTCCCCCAGGACTCTCTCTGTGGGACAGGTCCAGCCACCGTCTTTGTCTGTATGTTAAGCCTGAGCCTTTCTGTCTCTCCTACACGTGTGTACAGAGCCCCATGCATATTGCCCCACAGTGCAGGGGGAGGGTGGGGGTCTCAGGAAGCAGCCCCCAGTTCTGGAGTTTCTCCCTGCTAGCAGCCTCTACCACTGGACTGGGAGTGCAGAGACTTCACTCCCTTCAAGTGTGACCTCCCCTCTCTGGACCTCAGTCTCCCCATCTATATAATGAGGAGTTGGAGGTCTTCAAGCCACCATAGTCAGGTTCAATGCTCTCTCTCCAGAAGAGAGTCATTACCATTTTTCATAGCTTAAAAGCCTATCAGCACTCCCACCATCATCTCGATTCCTTTGTTGCAAATGACAGAAAACCCAACCCAACTAGCTTAAGCATATAGGAAATACATGGGTTCATTTGACTAGAAAGTCACATGACTCTTGGAAGAGCTTGACAAAGCTTCAGGTATGGCTTGATCCAGTTTTAAATGATTGTCCAAGCAATCATCACCACCATCTCCCCCACACCTCCCTCTTGCTCCATCTCCCACATCCACTTTCTACTGGTAGCTCCCTTCCTAGGCCTCTGGTGGTTTCCAGATGGCTCCAACAGCTCCAGCATCCTCCCAGATAAAAGTAAGTGTGGCTGGAAAGGAAAGCGCGAGGTGAGGTGTGCTGAGGGATGAGACTGCAGAGTAGGTGGGACCAGAGCATGCAGGACCTCAGCCTGAAGGCAACAGGCAATGGAAAGTTTTCAGCAGGGGAATGACCAGACCAGAGTTGAGTTTCCCAAGGCCAGCACGACCTGTGCTACCTTGATAGCCACATCAGCGGTGACCCAGGCCACCTTAGCAGGTTTCCCCTCAGACTCACTTTGGAAGCCCATGGGGTCTATCTAGCCCTCTTCCAAAGCTCACCCGCCACCCCAGGACAGAGCCGCCACACAGGTTGAGGGCCTAGAAGGCAAGCAAAGATGGCAGGAAAAGGCAAAGAAGCTTTTTAAGCCAAGATGGGCTCAGATGGCCAGACATTCTCTC
This sequence comes from Bradypus variegatus, assembly GCA_004027775.1. Classification (NCBI taxonomy): domain Eukaryota; kingdom Metazoa; phylum Chordata; class Mammalia; order Pilosa; family Bradypodidae; genus Bradypus; species Bradypus variegatus. The sequence continues at coordinate 16,707 of PVKY010005451.1, forward strand.
CTGGTTGGCTGCTCTCAGGGGGCAAAAGGCTTAGGAGCAGAAACTGCTGGTCGCTGAGTTTTCTGAAGTGAGAGGGATTCAAAGGGCAAAGCAGCTGCTCATAAAGGGGGGTGGACAGGCATGAGGGGAACAGGCTCAACCCCAGGCTGGGTCTCTGTGATAGACTGAAGATGGCCTCCCTCTGTGACATGCCTCCCATTTGGAGGTGGGGCCCAAGTCTCACCCCTTTGCATCTGGGTGAGCTCTGGGATGCTCTGACCAACAGGACACGTTGGGATGGATGCCCTGCCAGTTTCCGGGCCCAGGTCTTAAGAGATGGACTAACAGCTTCCACTTCCTGCCTCCTGGAACACCTGATCTGAGCTGCTGTGTGAGAGTCCCAGCCAGCCACGGAGGGACCCTGTGTGTGCGGAGGGACCCTGTGTGTGCAGAGGCCCTGAGACTGCACGGACAGGGGGAGGGGCCTGCTGAGCCCAGCCTTCCCAGGGCTTCCACCAAAATCCATCTCGCACCCTCCAGGCCAGCCAGCGATCTGCTGCATAGCACCATGCAACCTCAGTCAGTGCTGCATGGAGCAGAATTGCCCAACCAAGACCTGCCTGCATTCCTCATCTCCCCAAAAAAGGTGAGATAAAATAAAATGGTGGCTGTTTTAAGTCACTAAATTTATGGGAGGGG
>PVKY010005452.1:0-17387 GCA_004027775.1 Bradypus variegatus
GCAGAGCTGGGATTCAAACCCTGACAGCCTGGTTCCTGGTCTATGCTCTTAGCCACAGGGTGGCACTGATGGAAAGTTAAATGAGATGGTAGAGGACATATTCAGAACAGGATGCAGCTCCACAAGGCACTGAGTGGGTGAGTCCACAGGCTCTGGGGTCAGACGGATTTGAGTATGATTCTTCTGTTGAAGAAATGGCTGACCTTGAGTAAGTTATCTAAGCCTGATTGACCTCAACTGAAATACTGGCAGATTTCTAGTATTTATCCCCTGCAATTGTTCTGCAGATTGAAAAAATATATACAGAAAGCTCTGAGAACAATGCCAGGCTCATGGGAAAATCTTCACAAATTTGTATTTTTATAGCGATGTATCAAAATCATCATCCTTATTACTTTCTGCTTTGTATTATTGTTACTCGTGTGCTCAATTTTAATCCCCCCTCTAAGATTTTAATGTCTTTCAAAAGCATATTCATTTTTCTGTTCTGGCACATCTTAGACTCTTAAACTCGTAGATGCAAAGTGTTTCTTAAATGAGTGAATAGATTTTCATCTCATTGTATTTTTCATTTAAAAGATTATGGAAAGACTGGTATGTTGAAAAGGGTATTGGAATTTTTGACCAAAAAATAAGTCCTCTAAATTGGGAATGGTCCTGATGTCAATGGAAGATGCCATTTACACCTTTCTTTCTGCTTGGCCTGCTATTCCCACTTAAAGAGTAAATGATTAGAGGGCTGGAAGTTTTCTTCTTTTCATCATATTCAGGTAGGAATGGGTAATAACCACCACACAGCTGAATATGAAGTCAAATTCTCATTCCTGAAATGAAGACATCCTATTTCTGAGAAGATCCGTTACTGATTGCAGGCTCAACAGGGTCTTTGGCATCTCCATTCATTATGTATAGCCTAATGCAATCTATTGGGGTCTAGAAATGGCAAGGAATTCTTGAAAGAATCAAGGCTTTGGAGAAATCTGGTTCTATCCCTGACTCATCATTGATAGCAGTTCTGGATAAATCATGTAAATGCAAGAGGTCTCATTTTCCTTGTTTGCAAACCATTGCGACATTACTTGAGTGGTCATAGATGACCATGCCTAGGAAACTTTGTAAGGCCTTCCTCAGGTTGTCACTATTATCCTTTTGCTAATTGTGGGTTTCCTGGGAGTCTACATCGTCTGTGTCTCACCAGCTTCCATTGTGGAGACAAGACCTGTAGGAGTCTGAGCTCCTATCAAGAGTATGAGAGAACATTAGCTAGGGAAGGAATCTTAGGCATTAGCTAGCATCATTCTCCTACTGTCTCTACAATTTCTGCCATATCTGCATAATCTCTACACTGTTATTGACTGAATACTTTCCTTTAATACCACTCACCTTCTTACTTAAATATGTATAGAAAAAAACCTATGTCATTACTGCGATTGGAAAACTAATATCACTTCCTATAAATAGAAGGCAAAAAATAAATACATTGAAAACTCAGCAACGTTATTAAATTCTGTTCAGGTACTGCTGCTTGCCAAGGATCTGAACCCAGGACCTGTTTTTCTCTTTTTTGGAAAGGTAATTTAGCAGATATTAGCGAGGTGTTAATTTAAAACCAGGACCAAACTGAGATTTGAAGGACTGAAAGATAATTGGAAAGGAGATAAATTTCTTGCTAGGGATTAAATGTAACTTAATGCTATATCCATGCCCCATCTAAAATTGTCTCCAGTGTCCCACATTTTAGAGAAAAACTGATTTTTCTCATTTGACAGTTGAGGAGATAGAAGCCAAGTAGGTCCTGTCTCTCATTAACACTGTGGGTTGAGGGGGTGGGGGATTTCCGGGCCAAATTCTGACTGTGATGTACCCGGTCACCTAAGAGTCACATTGCCACTGCCACCACCAAGACATTGACAGTTTAACCATTTGGAAGGTATTGGTGTCTCTTAAATTGATTAGGCAATCCTATGGGATGAACATGCTTTCTGTGATTGTGCCCATTTTGTAGATACGGAAGCTGAGGCCTTGGTTGGTTAACATCCAGACACTACCGCCTGGTTGTATGTTCTTTCTGCTCATCCCCCAGCCTCTCAGTGGCGCTAGCTTGACCTTGTTTCATCTCCTTCTGCCTTGCAGTTGAAACATACGTAGCACATTCTGATTATATTCTTGGCAAACAAGATGCTATAGGCCTTTTCTATGGTTCACATTTTCAGGTTTACCTTCTTATTATTCTGAGGCCTTCTGAAAAGGAGCACCCACTTTTCAAGTGAGCTCCCATCTCTTCAATCTAGCATCAAACGTGGTGCAGGGAGAAGATGCAAAAGTGGCCAACCTGGTCTTGTCGTGGCCAGGCCTGTGGTTGGGTCCTGAGCAGCCGGGCCATGGTTGGGGGATGATGTAAGAGAGCACCAGGTACCAACCCACAAGGTGTCAGCTGGCCACATCCCCCTCAGTCACCTTCAAGAAACCCCGTCTCCGCTGGTGCCAAGAATTATATCAACATCTTTTAGTGACACCCACTTTTCATCAAATGAATTGCACATGTCTTACACTTCTTGTATAGGTGAGTGGTTGGCAATCTGTCATTGATGCTTTCCCTGTATCCTGCAGGATAAACTGTAAACCAATTAGCATGGCATTCAGATCCTCTCATGGTGTGGCTGTTTGTTCCAGTATGCAGGGGCCACTTCCCCAAATTGTCTGCCTGCTCAGATCCTTGTCAGTCTTGGAGAGCAAGCTCAAGCTCCACTCCCTAAAGCCTGTCAGAGTGGCCAGGCCAGCAAGCAATCTTTCCCTCCTTCAAACTACTTTCATAGTTTATGAGGGAATTAACTGTGCTGAGTCTCCTTGAATCTTTATCTATTTTAGTCTTAAATGTTTAGTGTATGGTTTTCTGGTGTTTTAGAAGGAGGCTGTGATTTTCTTGGTTTTCAGGATGTGACACCTGGCTGCCTGCATCTGACTGGCATCAGACTGTCTCCTGCTCTGAACCACACATGAAATAGATGCTCAATGAATGCATGACGAGGAAATACCTTCCAATCAAGGTAGAATAGCAAAGTGGGAAGAGTCTTAAGAACTGGGCAAAGGAGTTTGGGGTTGTGTTTATCTCACTCTTGATTGCTGGAACGGAAAACTTCCAACAATACATTGCTTTAGCAGCCGCATCCACTTTTCTCTCTCCCAACCTGAAGCAAACAGCTCTTTTAGCTGAGCCTCCAGGATGGGAGAAGAGAAGATGCTCTCCACTCCGCCCCCCATCTCCTGACACCTTGCTTGTTGTAGTCCTTCTCTTCCCAACCAGAGAGAGGAAGCAGGTGATCGTTTCAGCCTCCCTCTCCTCTTTCATTCTCTGCCAAGCTGCTTTCCTTCTTGGCTTTTCCCTCCCTGTCATGGGCTGCAGGACCGATTTCCTCTTGGCCTTGCAAAGCTGTGGAAAGGCTGATTCACTGTCTGGGCTAAGGAGTCAGGGGGAATATCTCAAGTGAGCACTGGAGTCCCTGTTGGAAAAGACACTTTGCTGCCATGGAGGCCTGTGTCGTGGCTACTCTAGTAGCCGAGCAGAGAGAGAGAGGGAGAGAAACAGGCTGTGGGGAGGGAGAAGAGGGGTGAGGGAGAAGATGGTGGAAAGTAAAGGGAAGGAGGAAGAGAGAAGGGGAACACAAGGCAAGGGAGAGAAAGAGAGAGCAGGATATTTTCTGGAAGGCAGGAGGGTCTTTAATTTGCGAAAGAGCAGGGGATGGGGGAGCAATGGCAATTGTCATAGGAGAAGAAGGCAGAGATGGAAGGGGAGTGAAGCAGAGAGAGAAAGAAGTGGGAAGGAAGGATGAGAGAGGAGATGGTTGAAGGAGACAGGGGAGGGTAGAGAAGGCTGAAAAGAAGATGAAAGAAGGGGCTGGAGAATGAGGGGGAGGCAGGGGACTGTGAGGACAGAGGAGCCCGCCAGCTTCCTGGCTCTCAGAGTAATCCTCAATTATGGCCCTGATGTTTTCCATCTCTATCTGCTTTTTGATCTCCCGTGTTGCACATTAAATATGAGCAACCAAATGCCTGCATTTCATGTTCAAAAACTCGATGAGGCAAGACTTCAAAGTAACAGTAGAACAAAACGGGCGGTGCGCTTGGCTTTTTGTACCACTGTTTGCTGGTCCAATTAGGTTAAATGGAGCCCTGAAATCCCCTCCTGATCTGAGCCCCACTCTCACTCTTGTTCCTGCTGGCTGCCAGGCTTACTGAGGTGAGTGGCCGCGGGCTGGTCAGCCATCAGGTGCCCTGCAGCTGCCCCCGCACACCCCCGAAGGATCTGCCCAGAAGCTGGCATGTGGGACTCAGACCCACTGGGCATCTGCTTCTGTAGCCCCAGGGAGGCCCCCAGACAGGGGAGCCAAGGTGAGGTCAGGTTCCTTCTCCTGGTGCCTGGAGCAGGAGTTGCTGCTGAGTCCTGACCTTTGCTTCACTCTCCAGCTCGCCATTACAGATGCGGGGAGGTTTTGGAGGCGACCTCAAGTCCACTGCTCCTCACAGTCATGTTAAGGGCTGGTCTGCAAACAGCAGCACTTTAGTTCCCTGCCCTGGGCCTCAGTTTTCTTCTCTTTAAGTGCAAGAACCAGATTAGATACTGCCAAAGTCCTCAACCCTGCTGCTGTGTGCTCGGCACCTTCTCTGCACCTTGCAAGATGCCTCTGCCAGACATTCCTGAAATGTCCTGGGGACCGTGGAAGGAAGACCTTTGCCATCCTAAATTGCAGGGGGCATGGCCTTTCTCTGCCCATTTCTCTTTACCTTCCCTTTTCTCCAGCTTTAAACTTTGCTCTGCCCTCTCTTCCTATTTTTAGAGCTCTCAGACTGCCTGGGCCAGGCCAGCCTGACAGACGGGGAGACAATTGAGAAGCTTATACACACTGAGCTGGGGAAAATGAACAGGCATAGTTATATTTTGAAAGAGTACCTCGGGAGAGAAGGCAATGAGTCACCAAAGATAATGTTTCTAGATGACACAGTTGAATTTTAGGTTGCTTGTACCAGGATAAGGGAGAAACTGCTTAGGAAGAGGTGGAGCTGTTGGTGGCCTTCAAATCCTGCCGTAAGGGGAAATTCTTATTCTGTCTACGATATGGGAGTTATGGGATGAGGCTGTAAATTTTAGCTTATGCCTTTATGTATCCATATTGCTCACCCTCATCATCTCCTAAATCCAAGAAATAGTAATTGAGCATATGAAACTGAGCTTGGGGGTGATTGAGCTAGGCACAGTGGGCTGGCAGAAGGCGTGCAAAATGAAGATCTGCCTTGGAGTAGCTTGTGACCCAGCTAGAAAAGCATGAAACTGTCAGACAGCACAATTCCACTATACCAAGTCAAAGATTTAGACTTTCCAGAGCATCAACAAAGAGTTAGGGCCAGTCCCCCACCCCAGGCTTAACCTCCTTGCCCTTGAGAACTGTCCCTTAGAGCCTGTGCCAGCATCTTCTCGGGCACGCTCCCCTTCTGAAGCTATGTCTGAGTGGCACAACAAACCACCAAGTGCTGGGCCCTCTGAGGGCTGCCGGCAGTGACAGATGTTATTTTATGGAACACAGCACTAGAGATGGGAAATGCACAGTTCGTAAGTGTCGTGGGGTGGAAAGCTGGGGGAGGTGAGGAGGGAGGAAGGAGACTCTCTCCTTGGTTGTTATTTTCTATGAGAAGCTGGGGTGAAGGGAGGGCTCAAGTGGAAAGGTGCTCCCTTTCCTCGGCATTTGGGAGGTTTCAGTGCCCAGGAAGACCTGTCTTGGCCTCTGCACTTATGAACAGATCGAGGACATCAAGCCAGGGCCAGTGAACCCCCAGATATTGGTTTCTCAGTGTGGAGACCGAGGACAAAAGTGGTGATGTTTCCATTTCCTCCTGGAGGCCTCAGACAACCCAAGAGAAGCCAGAAATAGAAGTGGTCTCCCCACTGGTAGATGCTGAGAAAGGACAGTGCTCAGAAGTTCCTTATCACGATGCCTTCTGTCATGTATAGCACGACACAGAGGCTTAGGAGTAGGCTTTGGACCAGACTTCGTGAGTTAACTCCTGGGTCTTCCTGAGTGATCTTTGTTATTTAACCTCTCTGTGAAATGCTATAGCATGGATTCGAGTGTCAGGACAGTGGGAATTCAATAAATGTTACCTATCATTTTGCATCTGCTGTTTCACTTGGTCCTCTCTTCATCTCTAAAGGTGGTAGGAAAGGTATAAGCCCCATTTTATAGGGACAGAAAGGAAAGGCATTGCCCAGATCACAAGTGGTGGAATCTTGGCCTTTAACATTTTTTCCTTGGCAACAGGCATGGTGGGGAAAACGAAGCTTCAATCTTGATACAAGTGGTAGACACTGGTTTTATTCACAGATTATCCCTAGTTCTTCCTCTTTCTACATACATGTGATGATTGCAATTCCCACCCCTCTTAAAGTTGGTTATGATCACATGGCATGACTTGGTTATGAGCAATGAAATGTGAGCAGAAGTGACATATGTCACCTCTGGGTGGATGTTCCAAGAGCCAGGGCATAGCTTGTAACATTCTCTTCCCCTGCTACAGTGACGATGTGAACAAGTGTTGACATGAAGCCTCTGTCAGCCTAGGTCCTGAAGGGCCAGGGTGAGCAGAGCCCCCAGCCAACCCTTGGTAGGCACCATGTGTGAGCAGGGATGATCTTTGGTTGTGTTAAGGCGAGTTGTGAGGTCCCTTGTTACTACAGCACAACCGAGCACATCCTGACTATTTTGCCTTTCTTAAGAGAACCTACTTCCTAACTTTTGGAAGAGCCTGATCAGATGGAAGGGCCTCAAATGTCAGGCCATTGTTCTCTGCCTTTCTTCTTTCAGTCTTGATCTGCTTTATTTCCCAGAGGCTGCCATTCAATACCAGAGATGAAGGGTACTGGAAAGGAAGTTTTTTGTTTGTCCACTTGTTTGTTTGTCTTTTCATTTTATTACACTGATAAAAAGGCTGGAATATTGGCCCACAAACTGCTCCCACATCTCAGATGATGTGGAGAGATTGCAATGTCACGTTAGCATCCCCGGCCAGAATGGGTTTTGAATGGGGCCCTGCTTGTCCTCACTTTGGGCTGCTCCTTCTCAATAACAGGATCCTTGTGTCTACTGGAACCTTAGTTCAGGGGGGGCCTCAGAGGCTCAGCCCAGGGCTGGTATTCAGATACTCCTCACTGGGGCACCAGGCCTGGAAGACGCTTTAGAGCAAGCACAGGCCTCACCTTCCAGAGGAGGAAAGGGAGGCCCTAGGAGGTAATGGTCAGTCCTAAAGTCAGGCTCTAAACATCCCTGAACCTCAGGAATGCCTCCACACTTTGCAGGGTCCAGGGCAAAACCACAGTGCAGGCCCCTTGTTCATGAGTAAGACTTTCACGACGTTGGCACCAGAGCATTAAACCACAGGTGGGGCCCTTCTAAGCACCTGTATGACTGTTCAGGTGGCTTGTTCACAAAGGTGGCCCTGCCAGATGAGCCAGCACCTTCACACAGAAGGAAAAGGAAATACACTTCAGGCCCCAGACCACACCCACCCTTTTGAAATGCTTGTACATACTCCGAGAGGTGCTCAATGAAAAGCCACTTCAGCCACAAAACAACTGCGACCTGGGGCTCTGCTGTCCTTCATTGGCAGGCAGTCTCTCCCTTTCCTGGAGTTCAGATGCAAGACAAGAAGGCAATGATTCAGGGACTAGATTTGGCCATGGGTGTGTCCATTATTGTTTCTACTTGCACTATTTTAAGTGTTCTCGGAATTAGGGAGAAAATTCTGTCAGCACTGGAGAAGGCACAAGTTTAGGGGTTTATCAAACTCTGTTATTGTCCAGCTTATTTCCTTCTTTATTTTCTGACTTCCCCACTGGAGTGTGAGGGCCTTGAGGGTAGAACTTTCGTCCGGCTTGTTCTCCATCTGCTGCCCACAGAACAATGCAGAAGGCAGGTCCTTGCTCCATACCTGTGGTACAGGTAGATGGCAGAGGGATGCCAGGACGACTCGGACAGGCTCGCAGCACCCGGAACTGGTGCAGGAGTCACCTCTCCACAGGGCAGGTGAGTGTGCGCCCCCTTCCTCCGTCTCCACCAAACCTGCCCTTCAGTCAGGATCAGATTTAGGTGTAAAAGTATGCTACTCCCCATTAGGCGATTCCTGCCTCATGGTTTGCTCTTTTTCAAGGTATTAAAATGCCTTGCTTGATTCAATCAATCATCAGTCACCAAATATTTACTAAGCATCTAGAATTCATTCATTCAAACTAATTAAACATTTATCTAGCCGTATACTGGGCCAGCAAGTTCCAAGAGAACACTGGGATAGAAAACTCTAATCGGGCCCCTGCCCTCCTTAGGGTGTCTGTGTGGAGGGGAGAGTAAGGATCATGGTTTAGTGTTCACCTTTCAGGTTCCCTAGAATCACAGCTTACTCTGCAATGATGCTTTGCCTATATTTGAGGCTGGGGACCTAAAAGAGACTCAGGAAGGGACAAGGGCCAGATCTGAAGGTGTCGCTCCTACACCTCCAAAGACCCAGCTTCTCTCCACCCCTCCCCAGGGTGCCACAGAGAGAAAGCCGCCTCCAGAGTCAACAATGCACTCAAGTTAGCAAACACAGCCTCTTCCTCCTCAATTCTCTCTCGCCTTTTACTAAAACGGTCATTTCAAGTCTCTAATAGCTCCTCAGGGCACTGAGGTGAGGCGAGAGGGAGATGTATTTATGTTCACATCTGCCAGCCTGTCTTCTCGGGCGATGGCGATGCTGATGGCACATCTGACGCAAGCCGCCGCTCCGCTCCTCCCCGGGAGGAAGAGGGTTGGGAGGGGGGTGTCGCTGCGTCTCCCTGGTGACCAGCCTGCCCGCTGCTCCCAGCTCCAGGCCAGCCCTGCTTGTCCTCCCACCCCCACCCCTCCAGGCTTCGAGTCTGTCCCAGCAGCTCATGCATATTCACGTCCAGGAGGCAGCACCCTCCTCAGGAGAGCTGGTGCACTGGGCATGTATCAGTCACTCTCTCCAGCTCTCTGCGTGGCCAGGAAGCAGGAGGCCCCTGCGGAGGAAGGCTGTGGTGTCACCTGCCAGCAGTGGGCTTAGCAGAGTGGAAAGGAACAACAATACACCATTAATGAGGGGGCCTGCTCCAGTGGCCTGAGCCCTAGGGGAGGAGTTAGCATCCTGAGCGCCCCCCGGATGTGTGCCATGCACTTGGCCAGAGGCTGGCCGCCATCGTGGTTGCTTTCACGGGCTCAGTGACACCCTTGGAACCACTCTGAAACCTCAGCCGACGCTTACTGAGCGCCGGGTCTGTTTGCTGAGTGCTCAGTTATGCACTTCCGGGCATGCTCCCTCTTCAGTGCACTTGACTTTGTCAGGGAGCTTGTGGTACCCCCATTTTACAGATGAAAAGATGGCGTTTGGAGATGGGCTACGACTGACCAGGGCCACAGGGCGATGAAGTAATAGATTCAAATGCAAGCCTCCTAGCTTCTAATCCTGCTCTCTTACCTGGGCTTCCCTGTAGGTGGGGGTTACCACTGGAGGTATTTCCAAAGAGTTTTTCACTGAAAGTGCCTCCATCTTGTCTGATTACCCTCCTTCTTATCCACTTTGCACCCATATCAGTTTAGTCTTGTTAAAGCTGTGCTTCTGGAAGGACTTCTACAGGCTCCCAGTTGAACATCTGAGGAAATCGGAGCTGAGGATCTTGGGCGAGCCTCTAGTCCAAACTCCTCATTTTAGTAAATTAAGAATCTAAAATAAGAGCCAGATCGCACGCCTAGTTCTTTCAGCATCTTATTCTAGTGCTGAATTATGGAGCCTCTCCTACACACACTGGCTTTTCCACCGAGCCCAAACTCCTCTGCCTGGCCCGTTAGACCTGCAGTCATCTGCATCTACTCAGTAACCCAGTTTTATCTTCCCTGGTCCCCAACCCAACCCCACTTAATCCCTCAGGCAGGTCTCCTCATGGCCTCAAGGATGAGCCATGCCCACTCCCACCTTTGCATTTTTGTATAGGCTCTTTCCTCATCTTCTTTTTCTGAAATGCCATTTTTCCCAGCCTCTGTGTGAAACTCTTAAGGGTCTCCTCCTTCGTAGATCTGTTATTCCAGTTCACAATTACTTTTCCCTTTCATAACTCCTACTCCACACAGTGTTATACTTAGTTCATCTCTACCTCTAAGTCCTTGGTGAGATCAAGGGTGACAGTGGTACTCTATTCAGCTCTTGAGTTTTCTTCATCGCTTGATAAGGGCCAGACACATAGAAGTTTCTCAGGACATACTTAGGTATCAATTGATACATCATAATGTTATTCATTTATAATTCATTATCTCTAATGTGGCTACCTCCACCTGCTCCCAGAATAGTACATAGTGAACCTTGATTTTTTAATGCAAAAAAAGAAAAGTTTTAATAAAGAGATACTATATGCTGGACACCATAACAGGTACAGAGGAGACACTGGTAAATAAGACTTTGTGCCCATTAGGAGCTTCTGTCTAGTGGAGGAGACAGAAGTTGATGAAAATCAAACTGAGAAGAGAATCTATGAGTGAAAGATAAACCAGCAGGGCCCTTGACAATACCGCAAAGTTGTTGCGGTGCACCTTTTGTGCACATCTGCTCCTCCACCACCTATTTCAGCAATATCTTCTGTCTCTGCCATTTGCTCAGAGTGACCCTGAATTTCCAATACTGCCCCACCCCATCTCTAGACCTTGTCTGCTGCAATTAGCTCCTTCCTCTTTTCTACTATATCTTGCCAGCTAGATGTCTCTTTTATAAGGCCCTATGCATCCCATAAGGAATTAATTGTGATAATAATAAATTTTTGTGCTGTCTATTGGAGACAAAGACAAATGACTCCAAGGGGGAACTTCAAGTACTAGAGACAAGTCATTGGGAGGGTGGCTGGAGAAAGAGGAGGAGCTTTTCACATGCCCTCAAAGTATAATATGAAGTTAATATCAACGGTTACTCAGTTTTCATTTTCTCTCAATTCCTCCACAGCACCTAACTCTCCATAGTGAGCTAATGAGCAACTGAGGATTAACATCCAGCTATAAACTGGAACCCTAAAATGTGCTGTAAAAGAACAGTTAAAAGACATGCTGGGACCCAGTCATGATAATAGATCGACAAATTCTGGCCATCAGAACAGCTTTTTTGTTGGGCTAGAAGAAAAGCAGCATAGGAATAGTGATGTTCCAATGAACAGAAATTCTCCAGGAGTCTAATAAAAAAAAAAAAAAGAAAGAAAGAAAATGAAAGGGAAGCAAAGGAACCTGCAATCACAAACATTTTGCAAATATGAGCTAAATTGTGAGATCCGTGATAGTAAAGATTGGGGTTGTTATTTACAACTATCGCCCCAGCTATGCAGCTAGCACAGAATCTGGCACTTAGTAAGTGCTCAAAAATATTTTTAGATTCATTGGGTTTTTTATTTATTTTTCTTGATATTGGTAATAGAAAGAATAAGTCACCCTTGTTTCATTCATTAGGGTGCCATTTGCATATCTGCCTGCAAACTCTAATGTTGTAGCATAAATTGCATACAGGAACAGGCTGTCTGGAGGGATAATAAGAAGGAACTAGGGCTCAAAATTGGGACACCCAAACTCAGAATTTAGATAGCTAATTTGGTTTTACTTTTTCTGCAATATTTAGCTCCGTCACCTTTTCTGACATGTCTTCTTGAGTTCTAATCTTACATGCTATTATCACAGAAGCAAGATCATACTTTTACTACAGTGAGGCTGCTATTTAGAAAACACTCATTCATCCATTCTTTATCCAACACATATTATTAAGAATCTACTCTAAACTAGGTATTGTGTTAGGCCCTGAGGGTTCAGCAATTTAAAGAAAGTATCTGCCCTCATAAAATAATAAGCAAATAAACAAATAAGTGAGTCTGCAAATGAGCATTGTTATTAAGGAAACACATTGGGTGCAGATATGGAGACTAACAAGGGTTAATGGCACTTATTTAGATAAAGTGGTCAGGAAAGACCTTTCTGAATAGGTGACTTGACAGATGAGACCTGAAATAAGAAGAATCAGTCCGTGAAGGGCCAAGATAGTAGCTTTTAGGCAGAGGCAACTGTAGGCACAGAAGCCATAAGTAAAGGCTGGGTATGTTAGAGAGATGGAAAGAAGTCTGTGTGGCTGGAGTGCAGTGGAGTGAGGGGCAGGCAGGGCAGAATGAGGTCAGAAGTGGGTCACAGCCAGACCATGCAAGCCCTCGTGCATCACGGTTATATTTTATTACACAGGCAATAGGAGATATAATTGATGTTTCCAAAGGATCCTTCTAATGTGAGAGATGGATTTGATAGCACCAGTAAAGAAAGTTGGAAGACCAGTTGGAAGGATATTGCAATAGTCTTGGCAAATGATGATAGTGACATAAAGATGGAAAGCAGTGGATGTATTCAACATGTATTTTGGAAGTAGAATGTACAGGACTTGAAGGATTGGGTCTAGGGGATAAGGCAAGAGAGCAATCCAAATGACTCTCAGCTTTCTGGCTTGAGAAAATTGATAGGTGGCCCATTTGCTGAGATAGGGTAGACTAGAAGAGGAGCTGGTTGAGGAGAATATCTAGGGTTCTGTCTTGATACTGATAACATGCCATATATCCAAATAAAGATGTTAAGTAAATATAAATACTGAAGTAAATATAAAAGACTGAATCTCTAAGGACAGATTTAAATGGGAGATATAAATTTGGAAATTGTCAGCATCCAGGTGGCAGTTAAAGCCATGGAAACAGATGAGAGCATGTGGGGAGAAAGAGAAGAGAAGTGGCCATAGCTGCTCTCCTCAAGGCACCTGAGATTAGAATTTGGGAAGACATGTCAGCAAAGGAGGCTAAGATTGAGCAGTCAAATGTAAAAGAAAAATCTAGGCAGGTGTGGCATCCAAAAAGGCCAAGAGAGGAAAGTTTTTAAGGATGAAAGGGGTCATCAACAGGGCTAAATATTGCAGAGACATTAAGAAAAACCATGTTAAGAAAGTGTCCAGTAGCTCTGAAAGGTCATTGGTGACCTGGATTGAAAGAGATTAAGTGAGGGTTTATTGCAGAAAATCAATTGGTGCAGGCTGAACAGTGAGTGGAAAATAAGAAATTACAGGCAACCCATGATCTACTCCTTTCAAAAAAAGTTTGCCCTTGAAGTTGAGGAAAAGAATGGAGTAGTAGCTGGAAGAGGATGTCGCGCTGACAAAGGGAATTTACAATGCGTGTGTGACACAAGCCCTGCTTTGGGTAAGGCTGATGGAGTAGGGTCAAAGTCAAGGTTGATGTAGGTCACACTAACCACTTCTTTGAGACAGGTCCTGAAGACTGGTGTTCTGGTTTGCTAATGCTGCCATTATGCAAAATACCAGAAATGGATTGGCTTTAGAAGGGGGGGGTTATTTGGTTAGAAATTTACAGTCCTAAGGCCATAGAAATATCCAAACTAATGCATCAACAAGATGATACCTTCACTGAGGAATGACCGATGGCATCTGGAACACCTCTGTCAGCTGGGAAGATACCTGCCTGGCGTTTGTGTTCCTTTGCTCTTGGGTTGCATTTCAAAATGGCTTTCTCCAAAATGTCTTTGGGCTTCATCTCTTAGCTTAGCATCTCCAGATGTCCTTCTGTCTGCATATCCAAGCATCTCCAAGCATCAGCAAGAGTGTGGGTCTCCTGGCTTAGCACATCCTGGGGCATTTTTCTCTCTCTGCTCTCTGTGGTCCCCAGTAAACTAATCAAGACCTACCTTGAATAGGTGGGGTCAAATCTCCATGGAAACGTTCAATCAAGAGGTCACACCCTAATCAAAAAAGTTAGTAACTCTGCTCCCACAAGATTGCATTAAAAACATGGCTTTTGGGGGGACATAATATATCCAAACCAACACAACTGGGTACACATTACCCAAGATTGTGAGCTGCAGAGGAAAAAGAGCTAAGGAATTGGTGGGTACATTAGAGCAGTGATTTATGAGGAAAATATTGACCAGGACCAAATGAGAGTAATAGCAGACATTTAAGTAAGAAGGATAGTAGCGTGGAGAAGTAGATTCAAGTGGGAAAAGCAACAATGGAGATCCACAACACATTGACAGTTTTCCAGGGCTGCATGGTCGATACAAATGAGGCAGAACATGGTGGCACTGAAATCAGCTGAGAGTGTGGGGGAAGTTGGCCTGACTCTAGGGCTTCATTGATTAGAAATAGGTTTCCCCTGATATTGAGGTCAGAATGCCGGGAGACCATGCTTTGCCTCATTTGTTGTTTTTGTTTTGCTGTTGCTGTTTTCTTATTTTCTACGCAGAGCCATCCCTCTCCAGAGGGACTTGGTAACACTTGCAGGAACTTTGAGCAGGGTCTTGAACTGAATAATATTCACTGTAACATGGATCTTAAACTTCTCAAAAGCCAGGTAGGTTTCAGAAAACCTGAGTTATGGATACAAGCACATGGTACTTGCAATAGGGTCACAGTGAGTCACAGAGAAGGGACGGGCGATCCCTCACCTCCAAAAGTCCTCCCAGCACCCACCCTTCTGCTACTCTTCCTGGAGATGGACACCCATGAAGAGCTGCATTCAAGGGACACCAGCTCTGGTTTCAAAGGTCAGTAGAGGAGTGAGTATCACGCTTGGTCTCGTATTTGCTGTGAAAGATACTGGACAGGATGCACTGTCTAAGTAGTCCCCGTCTCCAGCTGCCTTTTGTGCAATGCCGCTGACATCCAGTTTTCTGCCCACAGCCATCAGTGCTGAATAGTATAGACCCTGAATTGCACCAGCAAATAGTAATGAAAGCTATCTTTTATTGAGTGACTACTATGGGCCAGGTAAAATTGTAAGAGCTTTCTGTTTTTTTAACTCATTCAATTCTCACATCTACTATTTGAGGTAGATACTATTAGTATTCCCATTTTATAAATGGCAAAACCGAGGCATGAGAGTTTTGTTGGTGGTCTTGTGGTGACAGGGGTGGTGAGAAGCAGAGGCAGGCATGAACTCAGTAGTCTTGACCCAGTGCTCTTAACCACTGTGCCACACGATGGCAAGGGCTGAGCCTCGTGGCCCACACCTAGAGGAGGATAGGGTGGACAGGTGGCACTGGATATAGTAAAACTGGAGTTGTTCTGCAGAGGTGGGGCTGAAGACCAGTAGGGAGGGAGCAGAAAAGAGGAAAGAGAAGGGAAGAGAGGAAAGACAAATGCTATCCTAGGAGGAATGCTTAGATTTACAGTCTGCTTTCTCCAGGTCACCCAGACCCAATGTCCCTTTCACCAGTTCCTGACATAGCCTGCTGAACATTAGAGAATGTAGTGAGGCCCACCAGGGTACCTTCTTTGCTTGCTACATATTTACTTACTTTATTTAAAATCAGGTTTCTTGAGGTCATATTTACATGCTATAAAATTCACCCTTTTAGTTTATAGTTCTGGAAGTTTGGATAAATGTATACAGTCATATAACTACACCACAGTCAAGATCTAGAATGTTCCTGCTGTCCCTTGAAAGTAATCCTCTCCCACAACCCCAGGCCCTGGCAACCACTGATCTGTTTGCTATCTGTAATTTTTCCTTTTCCAGAATGTCCTATGAATCACACAGTATTAAGCCATTTGAAACTGACCTCTTTCACTTAGCAAAATGTATTTGCATTTTTGCATGTTGTTGCGTGTATCAGCGGTTTGTTCATTCTTATTGCTGAGTAGCACCCACTTGTATGGTTGTGCCACAGTGTGTTTATTCATTCACCAGATCACAGACACTTGTTTCCCATTTGAGGCATTTAGGAATAAAGCCCCTGCAAACATTCACATACATACTTTTGTGTAAACGTAGATTTTATTTCTCTTGGGCAAATACCTAGAGTATTTGCTGGGTCATGTGGTCAGTGTTTGTTGAGCTTTGTAAGAAACTGCCAAACTATTTTCTAAAATGGCTGTACCATTTTCCAATCCCACAGGCAAAGTATGAGCATTTCGATTCTCTGCATCCTCACCAATGTCTGGCATTTTATTTTTTTTCTTTTAATTGTAGCCAATCTAATAGAAGTGAAGTGGTATCTCCTTAAGATTTCAGTTTGCATTTCCCTACTGACTTACGATATCGAACAGCTTCTCATGTGCTTGTCATCTGTTTCTCTTACTTGGTGAAGTGTCTCTTCAAATCTAATGCCCATATTTAAAATTGGGTTGTTTGTTTTGTTGTTATTGAGTTTTAAGAGTTCTTTATATAATCTGGATTTGATTCCTTTATCAAATATGTGTTTTGCAAATACTTTTTCAACAGGTATTTCATTTAATACAATTTGCCTTCCCCTCTCCATTCTGTACACCATTCCCACTTCCTACCATTAGCCTGGCAGGATTATAAAACATGAGGAATAATTTCATCTCCATTTTATAGAAAAGGAAAACTGAGGCACACATATTTTAACAAAGCAGGCTGCTTCCAGTATCTTGGAGAACTGGAGCTGGTAAGGGGGCGTGTTGACTGAGAGGGTAGTCTTAGCGTGTTTTTGAAACATTACTCCACCCGAAGAGCTTACAGTCAGTTAAGCGTAATCCAAAAAACTAGAATTATATTTGTGAAATATCTTTTCAGTGCCAGGAAATGAATTAAGCTGGGGTCCAGCTAACTACATCCTGTGGGGGCAAATCCGATTTGTTGCCTGTTGTTATACAGCCCATGAGTTAAGAACGTTTTTTACAGATGAGCATTTACAACTGATTTGATGAAAGGATGACAGGGAACACTAAATTTGAACCCCTATGAAGGCAAATATAATCTTCTCCTCCAAAAAGAATTGCATTTTTCTTATTAGTAAAACTATAATGCAAAAAAATTTTATTTTTATATTTAATAATTATAAAAGCTCAATTATTATTATTATATTTTGAATTTCATCATTATATTTTGGGAAAAGTTTTTCTCTCTTATTATATAAGTACTTACATATATATATCTTCAATTTTACCTATTGGCTTGCAGTGTCTAAAATATTTATAACTGGCTCTTAACAGAAAAAAAATTGTCAGTGACTGATTTAAGTCCTTATAAGTTATCTTTTCTTTAGCCATTCATTACAACTGCAACAACCTGTTTACAGATAAGAAAAGTTAGGACATTTAGAAAAAATAAGTACGTTTCTGGAAGTTACCCAACTAATGGCAGCAGAACAGAGATTCTCTGGGATGTGTTTCTGACTTCAGTGTCTGATGTTCTTTCCAATGGCAAATTCACAGCAGCAATTTAGTACCAGATGGAATTCAGCAAAAACAATTTACAGAGTGCGGATGGGCGTGGAGGGAGAGGGCTCTCGGCTCAGGACACACCCTCCCCCAGTTCT
>PVKY010005453.1:0-17398 GCA_004027775.1 Bradypus variegatus
CCCCGCCCCTCATCAGGTCGGGAACAAGAGGCATCACGGATAATGTTGCACAGACTCTGGCGGTAGAATGGTCAGGTTCAAATGCAACTTCACCACTTACTAGCTCTGTGACCTATCTGCGTATCGGGGTGTTCCTCCATAAACTGGAACTGCTGGTAGTTGCTATGGGTTGTTCTGAAGAGCTAAGGTCTATCTACACAGTGCTGAGAACAAAGACTGGTATGTAGGAAGGGCTGCATAAGTGTGTGTTAAATACATATATTGAGAGGAACTCCTTATCTCACGTTTAGCTAGTTAATTTAAAATGGAAGGCATCAAAAGAACAGTACCAGTGGCTTCCTTGTATAGCCTTGTTGCAGTCCACCAGGCGATTTGCTCAACAAATACTTGTTAATTTGATAATAAATTATTGCTTGCACCAGGCTCACCTGGAGGCTTGTGTCTCACCCTCAACGTTTCTGCTTCAGTAAGTCTATGCTGGGCCCAAGAATCTGCATTTCTAACAAGTCCCCAGGGGAGGCGGAAGCTGCAGGTACCCACTGCTGAAGCAACTGATCTAAAGAAACACAGGCCAAGGGTCACGCATCTTGTACTGATCAGCTGAGCCAGCATAATTACTTAGTGACTATTTCACTCAATATTAGGCAGATGATGGCCACTTAGTGCTGTTCTGGGAACACGAAGACACAGAGGGAGTTACCACCGTGTGCTGGTTTGAATCTATTATGTACCCCAGAAAAGCCATATTTTAATTCAGTTTTGTCGGTGCAGACTTATTGTGGGTGGGGTCTTTTGATTAGGTTGTTTCCATGCAGATGTGCCCCACTCAGTTGAGGGTGGGACCTTTTGATTAAATTATGTCCATGGAGATGTGACCCCACCATTCAGGGGGCGTCTGTATTAGTTTTTGGAGTCCTTAATAGAGTTCAGGGAGAGATTGCGAGCTCAGAGCTGACACAGACCCAGATGCTTGGAGATGCAGATCGGAAGACATCTGGAGATGCTAAGCTAAGGAATGAAGCCCAGAATTTGTCCCAGAGAAGCTAAGTGAGAACCCTCGGACACACACAGAGATCAAAAGCCAAATGCACGGCGACCTGGGAGCCGAGGGGCAGCATGTCCTCTCCTAGCTGACAGAGGTGCTCCGGACGCCATTGGCCTTTCCCTCAGAGAAGGAATCTACCTCTTGATGCCTTAGTTTTATGGCCTTAGAACTGTAAATTTGTAACCTAGTAAACGCCCTTTATAAAAACCAATCTGTTTCTGGTATTTTGCATTTCCCACAGCCTTAGCAAACGGGAGCACCCAGGCAGCTCCCTTTTGTGGAGCTTGTACCCACCCGTGTGGTGGTGGTGAGGGGCAGACATCAGTGGGGAGGGGCACCATCAAAAACAGATTTAATTCACATCTATCCAACTTTCTCTTATGTGTTATGCTTTGTATAAGCTGGTGGGACTACAAAGACGAAAACCAGTCAAGAGTAAACAATTACTGGATCACATTTTACTGACATAGTTATCAAGCTTGATGAAGAACTTCTCAACCTCCCAAAATATCCATAAGCAGCAGAACATTTCTTTGAATTCCCCTGCTATACATTGCATTCTTGCTCAGGTCTATTTTTAAATAATCACTGTTGTTAAGTAAATGTGAAGTTTCAGAAAGCAGTCCTGTTTTTATGCTGTTTTGACATCGCCATGGCCTTGAGAAGCTCCTTTTTAAGAAACAGCACAGGAACCAGTAAGGATGAAACAAGCATTCTGTGAGGGCTATATTTATTATTACCAAGTCTTAGTTTTCTGAGAAACATGAAATTCATTCCATATATGGAAAATAATCTTTTGATTAGTTTTGTCTTTTCCCTTGTCAGCATTAAAATCAATAAAGGACTTTCCCAGGAATAAAGCTGGGTGTGTCCTCCCGCCATGCCTACTTGTTGCATCTGATTAATCATATTGTAAATGTCTTTTCAAAAGTTTCCGAACGATTTCATCAAAATGAAGCTGAAACGGAAACGATTATCACTGTAGTTGGCTGTTTCATTTTTCCCACCAGTGTGGGGCCAGTGTGGGGCCAGTGGGCACCCTGCGAGGTTTTCAGCCTCACATCGTGGCCAGACAGGAATCAGCCAGTGCTGGATTCGGCCCTGGGGCTCCGTGTGTGATTGGAGGTTTTGTCATCAACTGCTTTTACGTGGTAAGACAAGCGCACTTACCAGCTCCGTGACCTGACGCATCGCTCGTTCCGGTTCTGTCTCGGTCAGATGGTCTGTGCTGCGCTTGTAATCTGATGAGACCAGGGAAGGTGGAGCCAGAGGCCAACCGAACTCAGAATCCAAAGGGCAGGGCTCGATCCCGCGGGGTGCCAGCTCCTGGTGGGAGGGAACCCCGCCTCTCCCCCCCACACAGTGTGGAATTACTAGGTGCTAAAAATAAAGCTGAAGGGATGCATGAGCGAAAACTCCTGTTTCTGGTTATTGCTTCGGAGATGTCCCCAAAGACTAACTGAGCCCCAGGCTCCCTGTGAGAAAATGGGGAACCTGCGTAGGTGACCCCACGGGCCTGTGAGAGGAAACCAGCGAGGGTCTGGTACCGGCTTTGGCTAACATGAACCTGTGGCTGGGCCCTGGGAGATCTGGCCGCCTGTCTTTACCTGTTCTTTAAATGCATTGGTCAGTAATTGTGGGCCACAAAAACATGCCCTGAAGCCCCCATTTGTATGTGGAAGTTTAGGGAGCTCTGAAGAGGGCTTCTGAAAGTGCCATGGCAGGAAGGAGAAGTCTTACACAAGAAACTAGAACGTCCTTAACTTTTGAAATAAAGGGACACACAAACAGCCTGATGTCAAACATCAAGAAAATTCCCAGAGGCTGAGAACTTTTACTAGCAAAATGGACACAACAGTCTTCAAAGAACCTATTGGCAGAACTGCTGAAAAGGGTCTCAGTTTATGCCTGGCACTCTCTTTATTATTTTCTAAGGAAATGGAAGAAAACAGAGCCTTTGTGCTCAGGAGAGTTCGCGGATTTGGAGCAGTTGCCTGTGGATCTGTCTTTCCTGCTCACACTACCTGCGCCAGCCGAGCTGGCGGGAGATGCTGGGGGCCATGCCTCTGAGACCCTTGCCCCTGCAGGTGGCCAGTGCCCAGGAGGAAGTCACACCTGAGACCAAGGGGCCCACAGTTGCTTTCTGTTACGTCAGCCATCAGCCGGTCTCTTCACTGCTGGTGCAGAAGGAGGGTCTGGAATCCCACACCTGTTTCAACCACCTTTAGCTCCGCCATTACTCCTGGCTCTGGGGCCTGGGGAAAAGAATCTCTGTACCCCTCAGTCTCCTCATCTGTAAAACGGGGATAATATCATTACTTGTCTCAAAGGATTGTTGTGAGTCTAAAATTGATAATTTGTGTAAAGCTGCATCCCAGTGCTGTCCAAAAGAAATGTAATGCAAGCCACTTGGGCGATCTTAAATTTTCTAGTAGCTACATTAAAAATTAAAAATGAAAAAGATCAGGTGAAATTAACTTTAATACTGTATTTTGTTTAAGCCAATACATCAAAAATAATACCTTTTCAACATGCAGTGAGTCTAAAGCATTGTTAATCAGTGGTTTACACTCTTTTTTCACACAAAGCCTGGAATCCAGTGTGTATTTTATGCTTACAGCACATCTTGCTTTGGACTGGCCACATTTCAAGTGGCTTTGTGGTGGGTGGCATGACTGTAAGGCGTGTGGGGCCGCTGTGGCCGTGAGATGTGGATGCAGATCTGGCTGATGCTGTCCTGGGCCGTGTGCTGGGACGCAGAAGTTCCTGATATGGTCACATGCAGGTGTATGTGGGCACAGGTACAGGCAAGACACAGGTCCATGTGGGTACAGGTCTACCTGGGTACAGGCCCACGCAGATACAGGGCCACGCATGTACAGGCCCACATGGATACAGGTACACACAGATACAGGTACACATGGGTACAGACTCACACAGGTACAGTTCCACGCAGGTACAGGCATACACAGACACAGGTCCACGCAGGTATAGGCCCACATGGATACAGGTACACACAGATACAGGTACATGTGGGTACAGGCCCACATGGATACAGGTACACACAGATACAGGTCCACGCAGGTACAGGCCCACATGGATACAGGTACACACAGATACAGGTACACACAGGTACTGGCTGGGTATTGAGAGGAAGGTGGAAACCCTGACGCTCAGGATGCCCATGGACAGTGCAACAATTTGCGACTGACCGGGGTGTGGTCGGGGAGCAGGGAGAGAAGGGCACCCATGTGCCTGGCACTGGCTGCGGGAAGGCAGGGGCCCTTCCCCGGGGGGCACAGTGGACATCGAGGCGGGGGGCCGGGACCTCATTATGAAGGTCTTTGCTAATGAGGTTTAGCATTTTCAGGACAACTGGGAGTCTCTGAAGGGTGTGAGTGGGGCAGAGCACCTTCGGGTCCGGGTTTTAGAAAGCAGCTCGTGTAGTGAGGAGTGAGGCTGGTTGGGGAGGAGCCGGGGCAGAAGCACTTTAGGACAAGGTCCTGGCCCACAGCTGCTGTGACCGCTACCCAGGAGGCAGCAGGACAGGAGGAGCAGGTTAAAGGATCTCACAAGGAGGAAGCTGAAAAGGGGAGCCCGAGTTCTAAACCTGATATACTACTTAGGATACGGAAAGAATATCGGTGAAACAAACAAATATGATACAGTGGAGAAGGACAGGAAACAGAGTTTTTATATATCCATATCCCGATGTATTGAGTTTGGGGAGACAAAAATTCACCGTAACAAGGTAAATAAAACCTAAGACTGAGATGTGGCTGAAGGATAAGCTGGGGCTCAAACACAAACCTGGTAGAGTAAGTGGCTTAGCTTTTCTGTTTTAAAATTCAAGAAATTCTTGGCTTGCATAAGAGCAATCTCATAATTTATAGGCAGGGGTGGATCTGAGTTTGGAGGGCTCTGATAGTTTCTGGAAACTTCCTTAAGAATGGGAATACAGAATTGGGAATACAATACTAGACTTTGGGGTCCTAGAAATGGAGGGGCCCTGAAGCTTACTTCCTGACTTCTGGGTGAACTTTTCCTCGCGCTCTGTAAGGTGTCAGTCATGGTAACAGAGTGCCCCCCGTGGGCTCACATCACGTCGCCCTCTCTCCATCTCCTGCACAGGGGCTTAGCTTTTCCTTGCATTTCTTCATAGAGTGTTGCCACGTGTTGGTCTCCCCAAGCAATATTTTATTTAGTTTTGCTTGTTTCTGTACTTGATCTAAAATGGTCTCCCCTAGACACAACTCATTTGCAATTTGCCTTTACTTGGCCTAAAATGTTTGTGAGGTTCATCCTTGCTGACGCTGGCAGCTGCCGTCAGTTTACTTCCCCTCGCTTTGTCTAAATACAGGCTTCCCAGGGCCAGGATCGTGGAAATGCCTGTCAGTAGCACCAGTTCCTCATGCACGGTTCTGTGATAATGACATCGTACTTTGCCATATTTTTCATCAATCCTGTCAAAGCTTGTTTTTAAGATTAATCTTGTTCTTGCCTCCAGGGTGGTGCCAGAGGTTTTCCCTGGTAACCACTGAGGGGAGGAAATCCTGGGTGGCGGAGGAGCTGCATTTTCAGACTTTCGTAAATAATGCCAAGTTGGTTAGCCACAACGTTACACTGATGTGCATCTCACCAGTAGTGTTGAGTTCCCCTTGCTCCATCCACTTTAACTTTTAAGTTTTTACCAATTTGGTGGATGAAAATTAGTAACCTATTTTGCATTTTCTTAATTATAGTGAAGCTGAAAGTATTTCCAGAAGTTCGTTAGATTTGTGTGTTTTCCTTTTTGCTGAAACTACTGTTCTGAATTTTTGCCCATTTTTGCATTTACTTCTTGTTTCTTCCTTACTGGTTTTTAGGTGTTCTTTGTATATTCTGAAAAGTAAACCTTTGTTATCTGTGCTTTAAAATTTTCTCCTTTGTGGCTTGCTTTTATTTTGTTTTTTTTTCTGATTGGGCTCTTACTTTTAAAATCAATCTTTTCCCTTATGATTTCTAATTTTGCATCTTGTTTAAAAAATTCTTTCCAGTAGTGTCACAAGGCTATTCTCTTGTTTTTTCCAAAGTTGTAAAGGCTTTAATCTATTTGGATATGACTCTTTTGAGGTAAGAAACAGAGATTCAATTTCGCTTTTTCCCACCTGCATAGCTAATCGTTCCATCACTATTTGTTGACTAGTTGGCCCTTTCTCACTGATCTAACGCACCCTCTGATGTCTAAGCAGCCTCCACACGTGTGCAGACCTGTTCGGGGCCCTCTCTTCTGTTCCTTTTGCTCTGTTGGATTGTCTGTCCCGGCAGGAAAGCCAGACGGCTTTTATTAGTACAGCTTCCTCGTTCCTGCTGGGGTCTGGTTGGGTAAGTCCCGCCACCTCAGTCCTTTGTGAGGGAAGGCGTTCTCCAGAAGAAAGGGGTCACCCCTTCCAGCCCAGGGCCCGCCCATCCCACAGCTGCAGTGCGTCTGTGCACTGCAGGGGCGTCTGTGCACTGCCGCCCCACCGTGGCCGTCCTGCTGGGAACCTCTCCTCCCCTCCAGTGGCCCTTCAAGCTTTCACCTCTCACCTCGAGCCCCAACAACGCCTCCCCTCTCCTCTCCCCACCGTGACACCCTGAGGCTCCTCAGCCGGGCTCCAGTCCCGCGCAGTGGTCCTGCCTCCCCCAGCTCTGCTCCAGCAGCTCCACGGTCCCACACCTTCCTGCATTTCCAGCCCTAATTCCATCCCCTACTTTTCCCCAGCATGTCCCCTAGTATCTTTCATCTTCAAAAACAAAACAAAGATGAAACAAACTTAAAAAAAACAAAAGCAGAAACACACAAGAACCTTTAGCCATTTAGGGCATGAGGCGAATGCCATGTGGGGCCCCGGCTGGAGGCCCTGCGCCCTTGGCCATCCCCTCACCCCAGGCGGCTCCAGACCCCTTCCTGGCAGGTGACTCCTAAGTCCCCTGAGCACCAGGCATGAGGAGCCTGCTACCTTCCAGACACCTCCCCGGCAGACTCAGCGGCACCCCAAGCCCCACTCGCTGCGGTGGATGTACCCCAGTGCTCAGCGGTTATTACCGCCATGCTGTCAGAAGCCAAAGGCTGCTCTAGACTCCTTCCCGTCACTTCTGATGTCACTTGGTGGCTAAGTGCTGTCTTTTTACCCTCTTCCTCTTTCCCAGCTTCATCACCTTCCTGTCTAAACCATCATCAACTGTCACCCTGGTCTTTGCCTCGAGTCTCATTCACCCCCAAGTCACCCTTCACAACACTGCCAGTTCTCTCCAAAATACACATGTGGCAGCTTCATTCCTGCTCAGGCATCCTTGGCGCTCTTTTGCCTCTAGGACAAAACTTACCTTACCTGTTACGTGACATGCTAGGCCCTGCCTGCCTCTCTCCAGCCCAGGTTTTCAGACTCGGCCTATTTTCACTCTGCCTTACAAGCACTTGTGGGTTGGTATTTGTAGCTCTTTCTTCCTAGGAAGCCAGCAAACAGTTCAAATGGCGCTTCCTGAAAACCTTCCTTGACCAACGTTACACTAGATGAGGTCGCTCTTTTTCTTCATATGGTACCAGTTTTAATTACACAAGTCGTTTAATCACAAGGATGCCTTTGTGACTAGTGTCCGGCTCCCCTCCCAGACCCTAAGTGCCAAGAGGGCGGAGGCCATGTCCACCTTTGCTCCCCACTGGAGGGTCCCTCAGCCCCTCAGTACCAGGCACTCCTTCCCTCGAATGGCTGTTAGTGCCCAGAGCCCCTTCCCAACCTTTCACTCCCTGCTCCTGGGGGCGTGGCCAACTCCCGCTCCTCTCACCCTCCTGTCTCTGTTGGGGCCTCCTCTGAGCCCTGCCTGGCCAGCCCTGGGCAGCAGGGAGCTCCTTGCCCTCTGCTTTCACGGGTGCAGGCCTCCATTAGAGCCATCATCACATTGTATTGTTTTTCCCTTTCAGGTTCTCTGTGCCTAGCAAACAGTATGCTCACAGATACTTGTTGAATGAATGAATGAAATCTAACAGATGGAACATATGAGAAGAACTATATTGACAAAGTATAACCCTAAATGGAAATACATAAATTAGGGTTGGGGAACCATGGAATTTACATAGGAGTAAGACAAAAAAGGAGGCTCACTAAACGGAGGCTACGGATGAATTATTGCTAGCACTGATCAACAAAGCTGTAAAGGTAGCCTGCGAGGTATTTAGATATGCTGGAAATCTCCTTTTGCTAAAAGCAGAACCCCTAATAACTTCTTCAACTACCTTACCAACAATTACTTGATTAAGGAAGCAGTGCAAACAATGAGAGGAGATATTGCTTGTGAGGACCCAGGGCCCAGGGCCCGCCCCCTCCTCCATTACTGAAATCCACAGGCCGCCCACGTGACCAGGCAACAGCCCCTCCACCCCACCTAGGGGGGTGGAATCATTAAAACTTCCCTCCCCTAATCACTATTAGTAACCAAATCTCTGGAAAAACTCCGTTGTCACAAACCTTTACAAGCCCCCCCTTGGCACTCTCTCCTTCTGCAGAATGGAGGAACGGTGGAACGCTGACCTTACTTTCCCGACCCGCCACCACTGGGAAAAAACATCTCCTGTTTTGTAAGTCCCTAATTAAACTCATGGGTAACTCCGCGCCAGGCATGTTCTTTGGTCTTGGGGCTAATCTGGGTTGGAATACTGCTCTAGACTTAATTTTGACAAAAGGGTTCAGTGACTGGGGATGAGGAAGTGACAGAGGCCTTGGAAGGAAATGACCTTATCACCATCACACTCATAAACATGACAAACAAGACTACTGGGCTTAGTCAGATGTGTTTCCTGAACTTTAGAACAGATTCCAAAGAAAAGATGGGTAGATGGGGATAGGCCCATAGGCAGAAATGATTAAAGTTGATTAAAGGAGTGCTTTTTAAGAAAACATTTTGACAAATTATATTAAAGGGAAAAAAAAACAGAGGTATCTAAATAATTACATATTACATTTTCCCATGGTTATACAAAAAAATCTCTCATGGTCTTTTTTTTCCTTTGGAAAAAATAATTTAACTTTATTTCTGATTATAAAGGTAACAATAAGCTCAGATCTTAAAGGGGCATGGGCATATCATAAAATAAGAGCAATATGAAGATGAATATAGAAAAAAATGATCCTGAACTGTAAAAACAGGGCAAGGAAGGGACTAAATCCCCAAATGAGCTCTGATACCAGCTTTCTTTCAAGTTAGTTTGAGCAGGTTCTAGGACTGGGTAGGGACAGTTCTTTTGAGTAAAGGATGGAAAGCAGAACTTCCCAGCCTTTCAAAGGTTGACATTTCTGTCAAGGATCACAATACTGAAGTTGGATGATCTCCTGGAAAGGCTGGGGAAAAAATGATTTGGAGACAAAGGTGTTTGCTGTTGAAATCTTCTGTACTTCCTAAATGTTTAAAATTTTTCATAAGGAAAATGAAAAGAATTGAAAACAAACAATTAAACAGGCCGAAAGAATGAACTGAATTAATCACGGAGATAGACTAAGCAGGGGAGATGGATGGCCTGGGGCCACTGCTAGCTCAAATACCCTACAATTTCAAGGACCTATCAGAAATTCCCTGGTGAACAGTTCTGAGGGGAAGGAAGAAACATTTTATAGGCGACCTCAACTTTTAAGCTCCTTTAGATCCACAGGTTCCTAGACCTCTCCCATGGCAGCTGGCATTTCTCAGACACACAGTCAGGACTGTGTAAGTTAAAGTCCCTCTTCTCCAAGTCACCAGGAAATAAATAAATAAAATTAATGGTGTCCACAGCAGGAAAAGATATTGACACTAATATTTAGATGACTCTCATTTATTTCCATGTCCTTTTGACAGTATAAAGCAACAGCACATATGGGGCACTTCCTGGGTGCCTTCTACGGTCCAGGCACTTGTGCGTGTCGTCTCACTCGGTCACTCTAACCAGCCACAGGACGCAGAGGTTTGACGAGGCTCAGGTGTCTGCATAGGCCTACACATCTGCTGGAAAAGAGGGGTGCAAACCCAGGTCCACCCGTCTTTAAAGCATGTCCCTTTCCCACTACGTCTAATACCCTTGATTCACAAAGGGGGAAGAAATGAGCAATACTAGAAATCCAAAAAACTATACAACATATACAGCCTTTCTATGATAAATTCAAAGAGCACATTTATCATTTCGCTCACTATAGTTGTAAATATTTTGCATGTTCAGCTCAAGTCGGATTGCAAATTTCCTGGAGGGAAGCTGCTTCTGACATCTTTTTGTTAGTTTTAATTTTTTTGCAGACTTAATACAGTAATGTGATACTAAAAAAAGCATAAAATACTGAAATCTATTTTATTTATTTACATGGTATAAAATTTTCAGTAACAGAAATTTCTTATTATGAAAGATGATGGTAGGTAGAGCAGAAATACTGCCCATGCCTGGCAATTGATAAGGTAACATAAAATATGTTCTAGTTCGTGATTTTTCACTCTATAAGAAAACCTTCAATTTAGTCTGTCATATGCAAAAAATATGCGGTTTCACTTCATTTTAGGATATATACACTCTTTCCTATCCTACTCAAACAGATTCTGAATAAAAGCTGTGAAGACTCATAGCTGTGACTTGGTGCCATTCCACATTCACCAGTAACCATCATGCTTGTTTCATTCTTTTAATTATCTGAGGATCGATTATCTTCAATGATAATAGTTCTTCTAGGATAAGACTCGACGTCTACAAATACATAACGAAATTCACATTCGCCACTTTCTGGGTTCTGAAAAAAAATGTATTTCAAGAGGTTATTTTCCAGTGTTATCAGTAACACTGAACTCAGCATCACCTGTTCCCGTGAGGATTCTCACACCTCTTTCGCTTCCAGGTGTACAGTTCCTTGCTTCCCCGGCTCTGAGCCCTCGATGTAGAATTTCAGGCGTATGTGCTTCAGCCCATCTTTTACATATTCAATAAAACTGTCAAGGAAATGAAAGAGCATAAGTCTAAATTCCTTTCATTTGAAAATCACGCTTGAGCTTTCTGAATTCACGCAAATCACAGTAGAGTACCTGACGTGCTGCCTTCTACCCCGTCTTGTCATCTCCCCGTAACCCTTGATAGGTTCACCAAAAACACTTATGACCTGGAGGAACAGAGACAATGCTTTCTATAGTAATGGTATTTTTTAAGCTTCCTAGGAAAATATTTTCTCATTGATATCAACTAAGTGGTTTATTCTAGGAGGAAAATATCAGTAGGCCCAGGGCCCTATCAAAATCACAACTCCAATGATGAGAAAATGGAAAAAGAAACTATCACGTAAAGATCAACTTGCAAATAATTAAAAAATACTTCACACACAGACTGAAACAGGTGGCTTCATGGTGATACATGTGATTTCAGAACATATAGGTTGAAGTAAAGCAGTTCCCCACCCCCTTATAAAAAAACAAACACCACAAAACAAGCACTCAATTATCTCTCTAATAATACCCTATGGTTTGGAAATAAAAGGTTTTTAAACATTTTTAATACAATTTAATGAATGGGGTCTAATATTAAAAGCTATGTGACTAAAATGATTTTTAAGTCACTGAAACAGAGTGTGGGGAAAAAAAAAATCAAACAATAATGACATATTTAAGACAGACCAGATTTAGAGGTGTTTTAATTATTCCTAGTGCAGGAATGCACAATCAAGTGGAAACATAGTTTTTACTCAATTTAAAATGCAATCACGTCGGGACCCTCTCTAAAGAATACAAATTTGATATCAAACTAAAACAAACATCAGCCCTAACTATGTGATTTTTTTTTCTTTGTTGAGGCTCTTCAGTATCACATTTTTCGGGCATAAATAAAGAGAAGCAATGTGTAAGATGATAGATGTTTAAGAATGGTATAGCTGAAACAAACGGAACAACTGTTCAAATAATGTACTTAACAGGTTAAACACATCAATATTAGAACATTAGGATTTTCTAGTTTTCAATCAGGCATGGCACTGGAAAACAGTACACCCTTACTAAATGCTTATAAAATTGAATGTTAAAGTTTAATGATTAACTCTTAGAGCTCTTCTAGGCAGCAAATGAAGTTATGACTAATAGTATCCCATTTTCTGTGTTTATTCTGTGGAGTTCTGTTCTGTTCAAAATGCAGAAAAATCCATGGCAGGTGGGGTCTGTGACTAACACAGCACCTCTTTATCCTTCTAGAGATGCACCCACTACCATGGTTATGGTGACGATGCCACTACCAAGGTTTATTTCTGGAGTCTGTAAAAAGCAGGTTTCATGAGGCAGAATTGGGATCCCCCATAACTCTACTGGAAACCTTCCTTCTTCTCTGCTAATTTTAAATTTACTCAGGGATGCTTCTCCATTGCTGCTTCCTTCTCTGTGGGTTCTCGCAGACAGCCCCGAGTCCAATTAGAAGAGAAATGAGCAGATTTAAAATGAAAGAGGCCAGACCCCTAGCTTCTGAGATTTCCTCCCTGACATAATTAGAGAAACCGATGGAGCATTCTGAGTAGGAGGGCTCCAGGGAAAACAAATTTGGGGCACTCTGGGTGGAGTGATATGTGGACCTGCATCTTTCTTATCAACAGGAGCACATGCTGTATGCTTCGTTGGTCTGTGTGTCAAGAACAGCCCTGATGTTTGTATCTGCCATCATGTTTCGAGTTGGAAGAGTTCAGGTTTCCATGAGTAATACCTTTTGATGCGAAAAGCTTTTCATCTTGGCACGTGTCAGGTTACACTGACTTTTTATCTGGACTGGAGAGCCATTATGGAAAACCCTCCTTTTGGACACAGCCCTTCAAAGAAGTGAGGCAGCTTTCCCAGGGCTCTGCCTTCTCCCAGGGAGAATTAGCAGACTGTGGAATCAGACAGCTTGTTCCCATTCTGGCCCTCCCCTTTCCCAGCTCAGTGGTCATAGCCCAGTTCCTTAAGCTCCTGTTCTTGCAATGGGATAACAGCAGAACCTAACTAGGACAGGTTTTGTGAGATTTAGATGCACTGGAACACCAAGCCTGGCTTCTCATGTGCTTTTATTAAGTGGTTACTATTTCATCACAAGGGTTAGGAATCAGGGTTTTTAAAAGATTAAAAATTGATCATGTAAGTTTAATATGTTGGTATTTCCTAAGCATTTACTGTATATGAACAACTGGTACAATGGCTCTCTCTTGTACAGTTAGGTTGAAAACACCTGCCCACTGCCCTCTGGATGTAAAATGTTTTCAGGTACAGAACAAAGACCAAAACACATAATCATAATTCAACCATTATGCATTGTTATATAAATTTCATGAGCTTCAGAACCAGGACTTGAATTCTGCCCACTTCCTTACCCCTGACATTTTCTGCTATCATCAGACTCTGTATAACTCAATCTTGAGAACTAACCTCGGGATGTGATCTGCATTTTTCTAAAGCTTTCCCATATATCTTATTAGGGCTCAATGAAGAAAAGAGTTCTTTGAAAATCACGTAAAACAAACCACCTGAAAATCATAGAAAAAGAAGATGAAGCAAAGCAAGAGCAAGATAAAAACAAAATTTAAAAAGATATGCAAGGTCATTATACTTGCTGTTTTTTGCAACCTGTAATGCTGATTCCAATAAGCACCACCATTAAATAGGTGAAATCTTTTCCAGCTTCTTTCACTGTAAGGAGAAAATGATAATAAGTTCCCTGTGTGCCAGATACAACCGGGAATGCTCACTGCTTCAGGCTTTCCAGCAGAGCGGTTTTCTGGAGCGGCTGTTCTCAAATCTCCCGGTGAATTGGAACCACTTGAAGGAACTTTTTAAAACAACAGCCTCCCAGGTCCTACTTCAGCAGAATTCTGGGAGCAGGTCCTGGGAATCTATATTTTATTTTATTTTATGTAATAATTTGAATACCTCCTTTCTAAGATGAGGAAATTCTTTCAACAAGTGATCCAGTCTCCTCAGAGTGAGAACAGCCACGCCCAGAGGCCTCTGGACACAGGCTCACTGAGGAGGCTCCAAGTGTCGGCTTTGCTCGCCCGGGGCAGAGAGCAAGCGGGCCTCAGGCTCACTGCTCAGTTACCTCCCAGTCTGTCATCCCACTGGCTGCAGTATAAAATGAAAACAGAATCGAATTAGAGCGGAAATTTGGGTGGCCAAAATACCTGTGAATGGAAGATGCAGAGAATGAAGAACCTGCACACGATACTAATTTTTGTTCTCAGCACTAGTAAAAGATGCGCATGATACTGTACGTATACTAAATAGAGGTTCTGAGAATTAAAGAAATTCACTAAGGGCAGTGTCCTGGGACAGAGTATACATGTATGTGCACAGACATAGTTATCTATATAGATATGCAAAGAGCTTTAACATTACAATGACAACACTTTAATATTACACTACAACTACGCTTTTATCATTGATGCCAAAAAAGTGATTCATCAGATATGATATTCACAGATTAATTTATTCACCACATTATGAACACAGACTTCTTAAATAACAATCTTGTATGTTACCACTAATGTGAACTCTGAGAAAAATGTAAAATAAGTGTCTTATATTACAGAATATAGGAGACCTAGAGATAGCAGCTAGGGAAGGGGGAACGATAATCTAATAACAGACAAGAGATTGAGGCTGAGCTTAATGATATGGGAATGCTCAGGTGTGACTATGGTTGGTTAATTTTCTTTTGGTATGGTAGGAGCATATTGGAAGGAATGAAGTTATTTCAGGGTATTTGTTTTTCCCACTGCTTTGCTGTATTTTGTTTGGAAATTTTTTTTCTTTGATAAATACAGTAATTAAACAAACAAACAAACAAAAAAAACCCCACCAAAAAACCAATCTTACAAAATTTTTTCAGAAAAACAATAAAATATTAACAGAGATTGTTACTGTTTTCTCCACTTTTCTCTTATGTTTTATAAAGTTTTTATAATAAGCATATATTATTTTTAAAAAACACATTTAAAAGTACTCTTTAGCATAGCATAATTCTTCAAGTTTTAGTCTTCTTTACAGGATCTTAAAAGATGTGATGCAAAGAAAGCCAAAAAACCAAAAAATAACACTGCATCTGCCAAATTCAAATGATAATGGTCACCACAGAACCAATCTCCTTAGCAGTTCGGTAGTGAAGAGGCCTCCGATCAGAACATCTCATGCCATTCCCTATTAATGTCACAAAATATACTTAATAAGTATTAACTGCCAGCTGTGTGGTGAGCCCCAAGTTGAGAATACAGTGATGCCTGTATCAGTAGGTTACAGCAGCCATATTTTTCCTATTACCTGGCTCAGGTCATCAGCCCCAATGCCCCAGATCCCTCACTGCCCCTGCACCAGAGCCATCCTTGCCTTGCCTAGGGGACCTGGCGTGCAGCAGTAGTGCAGCCACGAGTCATCAAGTTAGGCAGGTCCAGCAGCTTTCCGTTGGGGTTGGAAGTGGACACCTGTGATCAGGTCTCGGCAGGGCCAGGAGGCCTCACTCTGCTCGGCCTGCACAGCACCCCCTCAGCACACATAAAGGGGGTGCCTTATGAACCAGCCGACACAGGAGCAACAAGGCCAAACTTGGTTCTCGGATGGGTTAGCTTGCTATGTGGGAGCAAGATGAAAACAGACTGCTTCTGCATTAGCACCCCATTCAGGGGGTGGCTCCAAAGAGAGAGATGAGGGGACTCGCACATAGCAAGCATTTCCCAGTGGACAGTTCTGGTTATCCATTTTTTTGTGGAAAGGTAAGTAGCCTGAGGTATGAATATACAGAGATTCAAGGGCATGGGCTTGGCTCTTTGTCAGGGTCTTGGAAAGAGAAAGACAAGAAGGGAGCAGATCTGGGGGAAAGGTATGTTGCATGGGCACAAAGTTCACTGAATCGCATGTTCGTGTCCACCAGAGTATTTACCGTGGAAAAGGGACCAAGCCAAGGATACAGAACCGAGCCAGTTGATGTCAGCCAGCTTCTGTCATCAGCTGACTCATGGGCTCATGAACAGATAGCTACTAAATGGAAATGTTTATTGAGGTAACTATATATGGTTTTCCATATTGATAATTACTCAATAATCTGTCTACTTTCTATTTATTCTAATTCCTCCTTTATTCTATGCTGTCTAGCATGTTTTCTTTGTAGCACAATTTATCTTTTTTCACTGTTTGTTTCATGTCCTGTAGCTATTTTCTTTCCAATTAAGTGGTAAGCTATTTGTGTGTAGCATCTGACACACCTATGGGCACCCATCCAAGTACTCAGCAGAGAGTCAGTGGTAGCTCATCTGGTGCATTGCTGTCCGGAAGAACACGGGCCTGGATATTAGGAAAACTGAGATAGGAAAAACCTGCATTTAATTTTCAGTTATGTGATATTGGGGAAGTATGCCTTGCACATAAAACGAAGAGCTCTAATGTCTACCTGAAAGAATGAATGAGACTCAAATAAGAGGAAATAACACCTGGGAAATCTCCTTGTTAACTAAAAAGTTTCATATAGCTCCTACACTACAACCAACACAAGCTGAGAAAAATATTTACAGACATAATGCAACAAAGTTATATCAAATTCAGTATCAACTTTCAAAGTGTGAGTTCAAATTTGCAAAGAAAATTCATTCTCCGATTCTAGATTGTGCTCAACGGGTTCTATCTTTTAAGGTGTGTGAACTTTTTCAATCTATAGCTCTGAACTTTGTGTAGAAAGGCTTTTATCACGTTTGCTAATAGGCTGCTCACTATTGGCGTACTCCTTTTTACCTTTCTGTGCCGTTGAGACTGCGGTTCCCTCGCTCTGACTTCTGTGCACAGACACTTGCTTGCTGCTGTCCT
The DNA here is from genome assembly GCA_004027775.1 of Bradypus variegatus. Classification (NCBI taxonomy): domain Eukaryota; kingdom Metazoa; phylum Chordata; class Mammalia; order Pilosa; family Bradypodidae; genus Bradypus; species Bradypus variegatus. Next base: position 16,862 of record PVKY010005453.1, read on the forward strand.
CCTGCGCCCTCCGGGGGCTCTGGCCCTGTGTCCAGAGGGTTTTCTGGGTCACTCCAAGGATCCATCTGAGTCGCACAGGTTTCCTCTGCTCTAGCAGCCCCCATCTCAAACTGGGCTCCGTCTTGAAGCCAGCTTTCTGAAGCACAGAGTGTGGCAAAAACAGTCGTTTCCCCGAGGACCTGTGCAGCCTCTCCGTATACTGTACGGCGCGCAGAAAAGTGCAGATCATGTTCACAGAGAGCTGCTCCGCTTAGGAAAAACTGTAACCACAATTTGCAAAACTTCAGAAGCCACTAAACAACCGACCGGCCTTTTACTTAAGTAAAAGTGGATCTTCCACGGCGTGTTCGGTAAGAATGTCAGCTCCTGCAGTTTATATAAAAAGAAAGTCTCCACAGAGAAGCTGATGTTTACCTTCCCCTCTCTTCTCTTCTGCCCTCTTTTCACCGGAATTAAAACGCTCCGGCTACCGCCTTTGCCGATATTCACACTCTCCCCGCCATGCCTTTGCAAAGTAACCTGGAAACGTCCAGGAGC
>PVKY010005454.1:0-17383 GCA_004027775.1 Bradypus variegatus
AGGTGGCTTAGTTAGAGAGAGAGAGGCCACATCTGAGCAACAAAGAGGTACTCAGGGGGAGACACTTAGGCACAATTATATGCAAGTTTAGCCTCTCCCTTGCAGTAATGAGCTTCATAAGGGCAAGCCCCATGATAGAGGGCTCAGCACATCAAACCGCCAGTCCCAATGTTTGTGACAACATCAGCATCAGTCCAGGTGAGGAAGTCCAACACTTCTGCATTTTCCCGCAGCTCCTCAGGAGGAGGGCCATCTTTTTGAAACCTGAGAGCACTGAGAGAGCAAGTGCAGGCCTGAGGGTTGAGGAAGCCAAAAAGTGGTCAGAGATTGAAGGCAGTTGAGCTTAATGTCAAAATAGTGTCTTCACCTCTCTGTGCTGCTCTCACTGCAGAGAAGGTCCTCGCTGAGAGGAAACCTCCAGAGCCAACTGCCTGGGTTCAAATCCCAGCTTCACCACTTGCTACCTGTGTTGCCAAGGGCAAGTTAAGTGAACTCTCTGTGCTTCAGTTTTCTCATCCATTAAATGGACAAGATAATAGAGCCTACCCTTATAAGGTCCGGTGAGCACTTAGGACAGTGTCTGGCAATTGTTCATTATCACTACTTTGTTTTTCTTTTCTCTTCCAAATCAGAAACAAAGCCTGCACTTTCCTACTTTTGAGGTTTGTAAAATCATGGCAGCAATTTGGGTTTGTACATATTTCATATTGTGTTTCAATTCATATTGTGTATCAGCTTGGTAACAAACAGTCTTTAGCGGCTTAACACTACACAAGGGTTTATATCTTTTGTTTATGTCCAGTGAAGGCTGATGAATAGCAGGGCTGTGATCACTGTGTAATTCAGGGACCCTGACTGTCAGGGGCTTCATCGGGATGCATGCCCATCTTTCCCATCTAGCTCGTAGTAAATTCCCCTTTTCTCACTCTGCCATCCCTGGCTATACCATGTTCCCCAAATGCCAAGCTCTTTGCCAACATCTCTGCTGGCGAGTTCTTCCCAAGACTGGATCCATCTCATCCTTTAGATCTTAGCTCCTCACAGGGGCTTTTCCTGACCACCGGATCTAAAGATCCCTGGTCCCTCTTTATCATTTCATGCTGATATTTCATGTCTTTGCACCAACCACAATCTTAAACTGGTTTAGGTATTTCTTGATTTCCTCATTTACTTCCTAAAATGTAAGCTGCATTAGGGCAAAGACTTTGTTTTGTTCACTACTGTATCCCCAAGGCCCAGAACATAGCAAATACTCAGTAAACATTTGTTAAATAATGAATGAGTGTCTTTCTCCTTCTCCTAGAATGTATAGTGTCTGAGGGTAGGGCCCTTATTTGGCTTGCTTTCCATCATTTCCTCGGCACAGGCTAAGTACTCAGTGAATAGTAGCTGAATGAATAAACGAGAGTCTGGAGAGCTCTCTGTCCCCCTGCTTAGTTTCTTTTGCCTCAGCCAAGTGTCCCTTTGGCTCCTGTAGGTAAATGGAAGGTGTAGAACTCATGTGTGTGAAGTTCCTGTAGCTGTCCCCTACTTCACCTGATGGCAGATGGGGTACCCCAAGAGAAACAGTTTCCTGATTAGGGCACAGTCATCCAGAGGTCTTGAAACATTATAAACCCATTACACTGCCTCACTCCATGGAAGAAAACATCAGCTGCTGAGCCTCTATGTCCTCTGCCCCAGGCTCCTGTCTTCTTGATCTCCTCCCCAGCCTCTCAAGCCCCTTCTTTTCCTTTTGGAGGTGCAGTGGTGACAGGCCAGGTCTCTGGTACCAAATTGCTTGAGTTGGAGTCCAGGCCTGGCCACTTTCTAGCCAGGTGGCTTTGGGCAAATTACTTCAGGTCTCTGAGCCTCAGTTTCCTCATCTGTCGAATGGGGATGATGTTAGACCTACTCCGTGGAGTTGTGGTGAGGATTTAACGAGTTGATATGTGGGAAGTGCAAAGAACAGAGCATGATCCCTGGCAAGTTCTCCGTAGGGGTTTCTGTTGTTATCATGAAGCATTTACTGAGCACACACTCGGTTGTGTGTTTTTTTAGACTACAAGGCTTGACCATTTTTCTAAAATTAGCCAAACACTCTTCAAGTAAAATCTTAAAGAGACCTCAATATTTAAAACAGAATTAAAGGGAGTCCTTGGTCACGTTAAGGTTGAGTGTCCCAGAAGCCTCCCAGCCCCTCACACACTCTCTCAGACAACTAGAAATCGATGCTTCCCAAAGTGTGCCCCAGGGACCATCTGCATCTAAATCACCTGATTGGTTATTAAAATGCTTATTAAAAATGCAGAATTTGGGGACCCACCCAAGACCTACCAAATCAGGGTCTCCGGGGGGGTGATGCCTGGGAATTGGCATTTCACCCATCTTCAGGTGATTCTTTAGCACCTGGAAGTGTGAGAACCACTTCATTCCAGTTTCAGGGAGTTTGAAGGCCTCCTTCCAATATGTCCTGACTCCCTTCCCTCTCTCCTGTCAAGGGAAGTCCTTTCCAGGTAGTGCAGCTGCTACCGTGCCATGTTAATTCTTCGGTTCAGGGACGGCTGCATCCCACTCAAGTGACGGCAGCTACAAACTGGAGGTGCTTCCGTTAGTGGGCATCACCTCCCATCCCACTGCATCTGCCCCAACTTCCATCCCAGAAGCCGAGTATTTCCTAGGTCGGATTAAGAGCTGCAGAGATCGTAAACCCTAAAAAGTTATGGTACCTTTCCTTCACCACTCTGGGTAATTTAAATCAAAACAGCACTAACCGTTAAAATAGATCAAAGAAGACCTACAAGATCTGATTTTTCCCATGGTGAGTATGTTGAAGTTTAAATTAATTTCAAATCCCACCCCCACCCCCCTTTTTCAGGGGTAGGGTGGGGTGCTCCTGCCCTGCCGCTCCTTGTTGACTTTTAGGCAGTCCTGTGCTGTAGCCTAAACCTCTGTCTTGTTCTGCCTGCCTTTTTCACAGGCCTCGACAAAATCCATTGCTCCCTGCCCACGGGGAACAGAAGGGTATCCCTGCACGAGCTGTCGGAGGCCAGCTTCAGGGAGTGCAAGTTCAGCCTCTCGCTCACAGACCTGTTCATCATCGTTTTCTCTGGCGTAGCCGTGTCCACCGCCGCCATCATCTCCAGCTTCTTCCTGGCCACCGTGGTGCAATGTTTCCAGAGGTGTGCCCCCCGCAAAGACACCGAGGATGAAGAGAAGGATGAGGACGACTGAGCCAGCCCCTCCCGTGCCTCGCTTTCCAGTACCCCAGCCACTGGGCCCCTCATAGGAGAGAGGGGAATGCTGAAGACAGAGGAGTTGACCAGCCTCCGTGAGCAGAGTGGAGCTCTGCTCCTTGGAGTGCAAATGTCTTGGACTCGAGGAGCTCCCGGTGGGACCTCCAGGCTCGTGTTGAGACTCAGCAGAGGAGAGGAGCCCAGGAAGGATCATGGGAATCATTCCCGGAGGAGGACCTGCCTCTCAGTTTGAAGTCTGTGTGGGAAGAGGATGACCAAGTCAGGCTTCATCGCTGATGACTGAGTCTCCCAAGGAGAACTGCAGACTTGCAACTTTTGAATGAAAAGATGATTTTGTGCCATTCATGTCTCTGTCCTGGGCTGGGAGATCAAAGCAAACCCTTCCTCCCAAGAGACAGCAACTCAAGCCACATGGATTCAAGCTCAGATCCACCTTCATGGAAGCAGGAATTCTGCTCTTTATATAACAAGCCTCAGCAACCTTGGGATGTTCTTCAGGGAATTGATAAACCCATGTTTGGCAAAAATGGCACCAAGGAGAAAACTAAGAACTGGCCAGAGGGTTTTTGTTATGCTTATATTTTCGCAAGCCAGTTAGTTAGGAAATCTTTTGTTGACGTAATTCAAACCCTGGTCCTTATCCTAAGAGGTAGCAACTTACAGAGGAAAGGATAGTTGCTTTCTACAATTGTGATGGCCTCCTTGTTCCGAATCACTCTTCCCTGAGAAGTACAGTGACGTTGTCTCCCTGCCCCTATCCCCCTCCTCAAGGCTATCCTCATCCTCAGCCATTCTCTACTCTTGCAGTGTGCTAGAGGTGATGTCTTCAGAACTTGCAGTAGACTTCCCTGCAGGTCAGGATTCCAACAAGCAGGTTGTTCTGGACCAACAAGTGTTTCAAAGCTGGGCACAGGGCCTTAGGGTGAGTGAGATGGGCCTTAGGGTGAGTGAGATATTTCCTGGAAGCACAGGCTATGACAGGCAGTGTTTTCCAAGATATGGCATCCGGTGCTCTGGTTCAGAAACTATATGAAACAAATGAAATCATGCGCCCCGGTGGGTTCGTGCAAGATAACTTGCGTTAGCACTGTTGGACCATGCTGGGGAGCAAGGTTTAAATTAGGGGCTCCTGAGATGCTCCCGGGGTGTTTTGGGCACCACTTCTCCATTGTTTCTCATAATCTATCCCTCAGGTTTCCATCCTCCTTGGCTGCCTTCCATCTTGGCTTCCACAAATATTTACGGAGTGCTTCCCAAGTGCCAGACACTGTTCTAGGTATGCACTGAATGAGGAAGACAGGATCCCTGTCCTCCGGGGCCTTACAAAACAAGTAAGCAATACCATAATCACAGCAGTAAGTGCTGTGAAAGAATGAATGAAGTCACATGACAGGGTGGTGGGGAGATCTCTCTGAGCTGATGCCGGCCTCCCCCTCTGTCACCTTTTTACCTCCTGCCGCGGTTTCCTGGGGCTACTGAAAAAAGTGCCATGAAACGGGTGGTTTAAAACAACGGGAAGTGATTGTCTCAGTCTGTAAGCTAGATGCCCCAAATCAAAGAAAGCCTCAGCAGGGCCATGCTCTGAGGTTTGCAGGGCTCAGGGCCATGGCTTGCCAGCCATCCATGCCAGCCATCCGTGCCACCAACTGTGCCATCATCCATGGCTTCCTCTGGTTGGTGACATAGCTCCGTCTCTGCTCCTGTCCCATGGCCTCCTTCTCTCCCTCCTTCCCTGTCTGCCCACATGTCCTCTCCTTGTAAACACCCCAGTCATACCAGATATGGCCCACCTAATCCAATTTGGCCTCATCTTAGCCAATAACATCTTCAAAGATGCTATTTCCGGATCGGTCACATTCACTGACCAGAGGTATGACTTGAACTTGTCTTTGGGGGGGACACAATTCCGTGCCTAACGCCTCCCTCCCTCCTTCCCTGCTCTTCCATCTCTTTCTCAGTCTCCCCTCCTTCACCCTTGGGAGACTTGGTCACACCTTCTACTCCCCAGAGTTGTTGGCTCAGTGGATGAGACCTTGGCTCAGGGGGGCTGGCACAGAGTTGCTGGGCAGGCGGGGAAGCGAGCAGCTCTCCCTGGGCTCCATGGGGACATCACCAGCACGCAGTGCTCTCCCGATGGGCAGCCCCTGCAGGCTTTGACCCTCAGCCTCCTCCCGAGAAGGAAAGAACAACAGGCCAGCTGAAGCTATTGTCCCATCTGCAGCTTCCAGCCATCACTGATACCTTAAAGCAAATGAAGTTTCCAGGAACAGGTTTCAATCAGGAGAGAGGGAAGCTCTCCTGGCATTCAGCTAAGGAGGAAAGATCGGAAAAGATCACCAGCAGGGCAGAGGGGACGGAAGCTAGGAATCTGAGGCGCAAAGCAATCGATTATCAGCCCCTCAGTTTTGCTTCGTGCAGCCCTGCCTGCCCCAGGCTCCGCTGCCAGGACTTGTGCAGCGCTGGGATGGCTGCCTGTCATTACAGCATCCGTTCACTGCCCTCCAAGCACCATTGCCAGGGACACATGTAAAGGCCCAAGCAAGAGTCACGATTTGTTTCTCCAAGAATCCTAGGGAAATGGTGACCCAAGCTGGGAGAAAGAGCACCAGATCCTTTTCTAATAGGTTCCAGGGGATGGAGTCCCACTTAATGATCTGTTCTATTCCTTCAGTCTGCCTCCAGTGACTTATTCTGGCCAGCGGGCCCAGTTGTTTGCTTAGAAAGCACCAGCCCTGCTCAGTGCAGGGACCTGGTGGTCATTTACTAAAGAAATAATGAACAGGGAAGGGACACTCAGGGCTCGCTGGCCAAGAACCAACCAGCATTTCTGTTGACTTCACACCAGAGTTGAACGTAAATGTTTCTGGGGAAGAAAAGTAGCATTTGAATGCTGCCAGATGAAACAGCCACTTGCTGTCTGGATATAAAGTTTCTGTGATATGCTGGGGACATTGGGGACACTGGAGACACCTGTAGAAGACCCAAGAAAATCCTCTGACATTGAAGGAGCACCGGGAGCCACAACTGAAGCAGGGAAAGGCCTTTTGGGGGTTGACCTTGCACTACTAACAGTCAGTGACTTAGTGCTCCCCAATTGCCCTCGAGTTCCACGTTATTATTATTGACAACAATACTGAAAGTGCTACCTACCAATGGAAGGTCTCCTGTGTGCTAGGAAAGCCCCTCTCCCACATCCCCTCAGGAAATATTTGTGTGTCAGTTCAAATCTCACCTCCCCAGAGTCTCTCTCATCACCCCACCCCATATGTTTTTCTGTTCAGCACATACCGTGACGTGAAATTATCCTATTTGTCTATGTGTTTATTGTCCATCTCCCTGGACTAGAACGTGAGCTTCCTGGAGGCAGGAACATGGGCTGTTTGTGTGCCCAGGTTTTAGAACAGAATCTGGCTCATTGTTGGTGCATAATATGTATTGGTTGAAAGAGCAAATAAATGGATACTGGGTACTCTACAAACATGAGCTCTATTTACACATCCTCACAACTCCAGGAGAGAGAAACAATTATCCCAATGTTACAGGGGAGGGACCAAGGCTCAGAGGAGGTAGCTGGAGTCCAGAAAGCAGTAGAGCAGGAGCAGATTTGCAGCTGGTAGCCTCAAAGCCTGAGTGCTTGGCTAGGATGGTGGCTCACATGTACTGAGGTGCCACCTGCACTGCAAATCAGACCAAGCCCTTTTCGTGGATGCCCTCAATTCAGCAACACACAAGGCCAGTGTCAGGGTTCTCCCAGGAAACACACACACACACACACATACATTAAGAGATTTATTTTGAGGAATCATCTCACACAACTGTAGGGAATGACAAGTTCAAATTCTGCAGCGCAGGCCAGCAAGCTGGCAACTCAGGCAAGAAATAATGCTGCAGTCTCAAGGCAGCATTTCTTCCTCTCTGGGAAACCTCAGCTTTTACTCAAGGCTTTCAACTGGTGGGTGAGGCCCACCCACCTGGTTGAGGGTCTTCTCCTGTACTTAAAGTCAGCTGACTGTAGAGGTTAACCACACCCACAAAATATCTTTGCAGCAACATCTAGATTAATTTTTGACCAAACAGCTGAGCCCATGACCCAGGCAAAGTGACTCATAAAATTTACAGTCGCAGGCAAGAACCATTATCACCTTCCATTTATGGCTCATTCCTTCACCTCCACTTTGCCACTGCGGTTTGGACCTGGGTGTCACTTATGGAGCACACACAGCCGGCAGGTGATGGAGAGAGTGGGAATTTGGCCACAAGTGGTCAGCTTGGCCACTGCGGGACGCTGCATCTCTCCCCAAACTGCACTGCCTTCCTCAGCCGGCGGCAATGGGCCTGGCAGGGATGGGGTGAGGCGGCACATTTCTTGGGGCTGTCTGTTGGGCTGTGGGAGAAGCAGCTTGCACACAAGGATTCATCTATTTCATGTCTCAAACCCAACATCTCAGACCTCTTTGGAAGTGTCAAAACCATCAAAATAGCTTGTCTCATTGTCTTGCTCTCCTTAGGATTTGATGAGAGGATTCCGGCAGCATCACAAGTGAATTCGTCTTACTGAGATGACAGCAGGAACCACCAGGATGGCCCTCGGGCCTGTGTGAGACAGGCCCCTCTCTTGCATCCAGCACCCTAGAGAGCCCTGCTCTGGCCCACCCCTAGCTGCGTTCTGCCCATGGCACTGAGGGCACACACCCCACCCAGAGCCAGTGCCCCCCTTCTAGAACATTCCCTGGTACTCATGCCGGAGAATTCCCTGCACGATAACACTAGCTCACTTTAGACTGGTTGGGCCTCTTCCCAGCATCCCTCCTCCAGGGCAGAGGGGCCCCGGGGTGGATGTTGGTGGCGGATGTGAACAGTGACTGGCTCTGCATGAGGGCCCAGGTGGAGAGGCGCAGGGGTGGACGGGCAGGGGCGCAGGTCATGGATGGCTCAGCTCCCCCACACTGCCACATGCTGGTTCAACTTTCCAGGAATTCAAGAAAGTACAACTTGAACCTGGTCTCCAAATTATTAAGAAGGTATTTTTATCAAGGCAGTTGGACAGAACATTTTCCTTTATGGTTTATCTTCATAAATGACTTGTAAATGTTTAGATAGAGGTGTGGGGGGGCATCTGTACTCTTGGCCTGGCTTCCCAGATATGGGAGGTGGGCTTGGGTAACACATCAGGGAGCAAAAGGCACCGGATGCCCTGGCTCGTGGCCCCAGGACAGGATATGGCTTCTGCCCCTCATAGCTGGTCCACACAGGGCTTCCGATGGGAAGAAAGGTTGAGAAACAAGCACACATCTGATTGCTTTCCCCAGTGATGAAGAAGGGATTGCACTGAACACCCATGTTTCCCCTCCTCCTTCTCCAACTCCTCCCAGTGTCCCCACAGGCTTAGATGGTCAAAGTGACAGGCTCAATTCCAGGCGCAGCCAGTGCCTGGGGGGCGGCGGGTTTTTCCTCTATTAAATTTAACTGGACCGTGGCTGTCCTACCACAGCCAGCTGAGCCAGCCCACCCCACCTGTGCCTGGGCTGTAAACCCCTTTTCGTGGCCTCCAGTGGTCGAGAGTGGCTTAGTATTTTCAAAGTGGCCTCTTCAAACCCTTTTGGGTGAAACCTCCCAAAGCAGACCGCTGTGGGTTTCACTTGCCTGCAACCAACAAGGTAGCTTTGTCCTTTGAGACCCCAGGTTAATAAACACACATGCAAACTTTCAATTGTTTTCCCCCATAAACGATACTTTAAAGAGGGGAAGAAAAGGCACTGTTCTCTGCTGTTTGGAAACACCACCGTGTTTGAAAAACGTATTTTTCCAGGATATAAGCAAGTTATTGTATTTTGACCGTGGGAAAAACACATCGTGCTCTTTTGGTGAAACTTCATACCCATGTTCAGGCTCACTAGTTGCAAACTCGGAACTGGACTGGGAGTTGGTTTTCCAAGGATCATTCTTTCAGAGTTTGCCACTCAGTACAGAATCACTGCAGCCATCAGAACCTCCAATGGCGAATTATCGGTGAAGCAATTGCATGTTAACTGCTCCCAAAAAGAGCCCCCTGGCGGGCGGCAGAGGGCGATGGCCTGTCCACTCCACCCTCAGTGGCTGAGTAACCGTGGCCGTGCTAGGACCCACCCAAAGCCCCAGGTCCTCTGACTTCTTGGCAGGGCTGATGAGAACACCATGAAATCATGGGTTGGGGTAGCAGGGGTGGGCATCAGCTCAGTGCCTGGCCCAAAGGACACACCCTGTTTTATTTTGTTTTTTTAATTACAGTTTCAATAAGCTTCAGAGAATATCAGGAATTCCCCAGGGGGGTGGAGTTTACAATTCCATGCTTTTCTTCCCAAATCCCTCAGGGACTTTACAAATAGTTTTTCATTTCATGCCCCAAATATTTTGAAATGCATCAAGGTATTACATCAACCTGTACAGAACACTAAGATCTCATTTCTTATTTTAGGTTCTATGTTAAATAGAGCTGAGTTAAATTGTTCAAATACTGACTAAACAGGCTAAATCAGATCGTGTGCCATAGAAAATTCAGGTTTTGGATAAAATAAATCTCTCTTCCTTGGTCACATAGAAATTAAAGTCTTAAAGCACAGCTAATGTTCCTCTTTACCTTGTATTCTGATTCATGTTAGTTCTAATCAGATCAGTCTTACTTACATTCTTAATTGAAGTCCAACCCCTTCTTCAGGGGCCCCTGGAGAATCACTGAGGATTTATTCTTTCTCCAGTTACATCTGTGGAAATTGCGTCATTTAGAAAATATTCATAAAGGAATTGGGACCTGGATTGTAAGCTCTTGCAGCAGTCACATCTGTTTCTAGGCTTCAGTTGCTATTTCCAAATTCTGAGATGCTTTGCTCTGTGTGTGGAACCTGGGGGCTCCCTGGAACTTTGGGGGTTTGTGCAACACCTGAGACTCAGAGTTGAATTTCTTCAGTTCTGGAGGTGCAGGGGTAGCAGTATTAATTCTTAAAAAAAAAAATACCAACTTCACACAGCAATTTCCAGAAATAAAAATATTTGGCAATTAACTTAATTGAGGTTATTAACTATAGATCATAGCAGAGGTTTCATCCTGTTTCACCTTTACACTTTTACTAGGATTATGTTAATTAACAGATAGAACATAATTTATAGACTTGCCTTGCTTCCTTTTTAAAGTCTCTTTTTGTTGAAGATGAAGCTCTGAACTGTAGCTGACTGAAGCACTTTCAGAGAAGCATCAGAGTAAAACAATGAAACTGACAAGGAAATTCAGCTATTTCTGTGACATGTAATATCTTTAAAATAACTAAAACCATGACTTACAATGCTCTACTCTTGTATAATATCATGCAAATCAGTATCAGGATGTAACATGGACAATGAGAACATTGTTAAATATAAGGAATTTTATATAATCTTTGAATATTTATATGAATACTATTTCATCAATACAAATTCAACTATCAGAAGATTAGAAAATCCTTTTTAATTTGACATTTCCTATGCAATTCATAGCATATTAAATGAACTTAATTATTTTTAGTACTTCTCTTTTTACAGACTGAAAGAATAAATCCTCTGCGATTCTCCAGGGGCCCCCTGGAAAATCTCAGAGATGATTTGAAATAAAATACATTCCTTGTGGTTTCACCTTGAGTTGAATATTATGTTAACAAGGAAAAGGGTCACTGTGAAACAATATTTGGTTCTTTATTTTAGTTAAATTATGAAAAGACTCCAGTTTTTTCTAAGTGAGAAGATTTGTTTTTAAGATAATAAAGGATGATAAGGTTAACATAAATATTAAATCAGTGGAGTTTTATTTTGATATGACATCAAGTCTTTTTTTTTTCTTAAACAACCAAGGACATGGTAAAGTTAACATAAAGTACAAGAAGTTATTCTGATAAAATGTAGACTTTCTGCCTTTTACACTGATTATTCAGGAAAAAAAACTTTATAATAGCCTACTAAAACAGACTAATAATCTAAGAAAACTTTGTCACTTTAACAGAGAGAAAACCAAATTCTAGTTTTGCATCAGTATATTATTTGATACTAAGTCTTTTAAAAACTTTGTAGATAGACTTGTCAAATCTTACCCAACTTTGACCACAAGAAATACATTGCATTTTCCATGAACCTTCTCTAACTTTCTGTATTCAGGTCTTGTCCTACATTTTCCTTTTTCTCCTTCTGTAACAATGAGTTATTTTATTTTAGGGCAAAACTACTCTCTTTTTCTTTAATAAAAACACATCCTGCATTCTTTATATAATTAGGCACTAAAATTGATTTTGGAAACTGTCTTCAAGCATAATTCTTACAACATACAATTATTGTCAAAGTCAAACTTGTCAGAATAATGTCTCAATTTGGTTAAATGCAAACATAATTTTTTTCTTCATTTTAAATAATTAGTAGATACATTGCTACCTCATTTGATCAATAAAGCTGTATAAATTTATGAAGCACGTACTTAAGCAAAAGTGTATGCTTGTATTGTCCTTAGCTCATAGGGGATGGCTTTCAGAAATATTACTTTCTTCAGTTTACTATTTTATCAGTATTTCAGTGAAATATATTGTGAAACATTTACAAGGATACATATCTGGAATAGTTTTCTGGAGATAAGTAGGAAGGGCTTGCTAATAGGACCAAGTCATGATTTAATTGCAGGTTTACAAAAGCAGTGAGCATTTTTCCATTCTTTTCTTGTAACAAATCTGTTTGGTTTAAAAATTACTAAACTTTAACAGTACTGATTCTGTTAATGTGGCTAACCAGGTCTAATTAGAATTAACATTGAAACAGAACAGAGAACATTAATGTTGTTGTCCCTGGTTTGAAGGTTTTTTCTAATACTCCTTGTTCTTTCTAAATAATATAGTGAAACTATGCAAATAAAACTATGAAAACATGTTTTGAACAAGCATATTTGTCCTAATACTTAAAATACCTTAATCAATGCACTTTTGGAACAGTAGTATACAATCTTTGAGCAAGGCTTAATGGACATACAGCTATTACACTCTCCTCCAAAACAAAACCAAACAATGCATTGTATGCAATTTAATTTTACATGAGTTTTGAAATACAGGTTGTCTCTACAGTTTTGTTAAATCCTTCGTAATTAGTTATACATATATCTAATTCATACAAAGCTTGGAGAGGTTTTTCCTAAATGAATTGCTTTTATTTGTGAGGGAATAAGTAATAAGCATTTGAAATATTTATTTTAGATTATATTCCATTCCTATTACAAGATGCTCAGAAAGGCATTTTGGTTTCTCAGAAGGCAAAGAGCATTGGGGTGAGGGGTGCTGCTGTTTTGGGGAAGGTTTAGGGAATTTCTTTTCTAATGTCAAGGTTGTTTACAATAATCACAAGTACCAGTGCCCTGAACCCTGCTCCTCACAGGGTTTATTGGGGCTTATTTAGGAGCATTTTAGCTCTGGAGGATTTCTTCTTTCTTCGTTCCTTTCTTTCCTTTCCTTCCTTCCTTACTTCCTTTCTCTTTCTTTCTTTCTTTCTTTCTTCCTTCCTTCCTTCCTTCCTTCCTTCCTTCCTTCCTTCCTTCCTTTCTTTCTCCTTCCTTCCTTCCTTCCTTTCTCTTTTTCTTTCTTCTTTCTCTTTCCAAATATTTTGTCTATCAGATTTCTGCATGACTTTCATCAGCCACCCTGTAAATTAATTGGCAAAGGTTTGCATAGCCAGGCTCGTAAGTCTGAATGCTAAGATTGAATTCTTTGCAGGACCCATTGAATCTTCAGTAGGATTTGGAAAATCTCATCATTATAGCAGGGAAGTTAGGCCAAGCCAGGACACAGAGGGGGAAGACAGGAGGATTTCAAAGAGCACCAGAAGCTCGGCTTCCCTCATTTAATTTCTGGGACACCACACTACTAATTTACCTATATATAGTAATGCAGGGCTGGGAACCCCACTGTGGGGCTCTCTGGAGCCACCATGGGAATATTCCCTCCTCCCCCTGAATCCTCTGTCCCCAGAGACCCTCTCTCACTTGAAAATTCCATGAGGTCGGGGCTGGTCTGTGACACCCGTCAGTAGACACCAGCCCCTGCGCAGGCCTGGCAGACGGGAGCCTTCAGTGGTCAAGTGAGCAGATGAGCACACACGGTTCCCTGTCTAAGAGTCTCAGCATGGCCTCACTTCAAGAAAGCCCAAGGAGTGAGGGCGCACGGCAGAGGCTCGCTGGAGTCCTAGCCGGGGCTTGCTGCAGTTGCTCATCAGGAACCCAAGAACCCTGAAGCGGTTCCACCAGAGCATTTAGGAGTAGTATTAATGGAGTATCAGAATAGCAGAGAAGGAAAGTATTCAAGCAGAATACCAGAGTATTTCAAGGACGGCCAAGCTGGGCCTGCTGCTCGCCCGGCCGGCCCTTAGGCTGTGCGATGCCGCCCTGAGTATCCCCAGCTTTGCCAACCTCCTCCCCTTGCTCTCCCCACCACTCATGCCCCCTTCGGTTCCCTTCCCAGCCTGGCCGGTTCCAGCCCGAGGACCCTGGCCCGCGGCTGCCCCTCTGCCAGGACTGCCCCTCCCCCAGGCAGTTGCTGCTTCTTGCCATTAAGGTCCCAGCACGAGGTCACCTCAGAGAGCCCTTCCCTCCCCCTCCCACTAGAGAACCCTCCCCCAGGGCATCCTGATGCATTATCGCCCTGTTCTATTCTCTCCACAGCACTCAGGGTGTGGGTTTCTTGGTGTATTAGTTAGGATTCTCTAGGGAAATAGAATCAACAAGAGATATCTGTAAATATAAGATTTTACAAAAGTGTCTCACGCAGCTGTGGGGATGCACAAGTCCAACTTCCATAGGGCAGGCAGTGAACTGGCAACTCTGATGAAGGTGTTCGATGAACTCCCCAGGAAACGCTTCACTAGCTAGCTGAAGAAGAAGTGAAGGTCCTCTCTCTTCCTTAAAAGTCTTCAACTGATTGATTGGATTAAATCCAGATGATTGAATCCTCTCATTGTGGAAGACATGCCCTTTGTTGATGAATAAGTCATATCTGCAGTCAATTGATGATTTAATAAACCAGCCTTCTGGTTTATCCATCAGCCACAAATGTCCTTGCAGTAATAGTTAGGACAGTGCTTCCTTGACCGGACGCCTGGACCCCATCACCTGCCCAAGTTGACCCATAAACCTAACCATCACGCTTGGGTTTGTTTTGCTGGCTTGTGCATTATCTGTTTCTCCCTCACTAGATTGTAGACTGTCGGTGCTTGTCTGGTTTGTCCTGTATCCCCACAGCCTAGACCTGCCTTGCACTTGAAAGGGGTGTGATAAGTATTCACAAACTGGATGGGTGGGTGGGTGGATGAATTGATGGACAGACAAACAGATAGATGGATGGGTGGGTGGATGGAAGGATGGGTAGATGGATAGGTGGATGAATGGATGAGGGGATGGATGGATGGGTGGGTGGGTGGATGGGTGTTTGGGTGTGTGGTAAATTTTTTTACCCTTTCCAAAGAATTGAAAGCCATACATAATGTGTAAAGAATATTTCCAGGGAAGGATTTACAAGACTCAAGCTGAGTGCACTGACAGACAATTCCTCTTCACCTTGCAGAGGGCATGATTCCGAGTCCAGGGATATAGCAATACCAGGAACAACTTGAGGTTTTCCTTCCTTAGCAGTTGCTGATCTTCATCATGGCTCGGAAGCCTTTCCCTCTGCCCGGCGTGGCCTGCTGCTTACCAGTCTTTGCACCTTGCCCTTCCTCTGAGAACCTGGGAGAATCAGACCCTAGGTCAGATCCCAGCATCCAAACAGGCACTGGCAGCTGCCCCCTCCCACTCCGGGCTCCCCGCTGCCCTCCTCGCCTCCCCCTGTTCCCCTCCCCGTGGCACCGCCAGCCTTGGCCTCAGCAGCAGGGAACTGAGTGATTTCCATTCGTGACCATCTGACCCCTAATTACTTCAGTTAATTACTTGGACAGGCTTTCCCTGCCAAAAGGGCTGGTTGTGGTTTTGCTTGAAACCTACAGATGGCGAGAAGGGGACGCTCTTCATCTGTCCTTGTCCACCACCTCCCTCTGTGGAGGGAGGTCACTCACACTTTGCTCCAGTTATTTGATTTCCCCAAGATTTGATCCCTCAGGGTTACTGAGCCATAGAGGTCAATCTGCTGTTTGGTCAGTTCACTCAAAGAGCTTCTTCTTTCCCTAATCCTGAATCTTCTCAGGAGACTGATTGCTTGTTGGGGGGAACGGTGTGATGGAAGAAAGAGGGAGAGAGAGGGAGCGTGGTCCTTCTCATCTGCGCAGTGTGGGAATAACCACTTTTATTGCTTCTGTTTCCCCACTCTGACTCCCACGTCCAGGAAAAGGCCAGCATGGAACAGCCCCATCCATGGGGTTGAAACAGAGGCTCCTCAAGCCATCCTCAGACACACACGGGCACCCCCCACTATTCCCCAGGTCCTAGGGAGGGTATAATAGGCCTCCACGTTATTTGGGTTTGCATTTTTCCCTCATTCCACGCCCTCTCCATTTGCACTGCCTTAATCCTCCTTGCCCTGGACACTTCTTCTGTGGGATTTATTCACTCATTCACTCACTCATTCATTCAGTAAGTCAGTATTAATTAAATAGATACCATGTGCAAGGCACTGGTCTGACAGCAGAAAACCAGACAGACATGGCCTCTAACCACAAACCATTTTCTATCAGAGAAGGCAAGTAAACAAGCAGTCACAACAAACGTGAGTTACAACAGGACGTGCCGGGCACATGGAAGCACCGAGCAGGGCCGCAGTAGGGTTCCCAGAGGAGGCATTTTTAATCCGAAGCTGGAAAGCTGAGCAGGAGTTAGCCAGGTTATGGGGGCAGGTATCAGCAACTGGCTGAGGGGACAATGTTCTGGGCAGAGAATAAGGGGGAATCCAAAAGAGGCTTAGGGTGACCGGGCTGAGGCTGGAGAAGGGAGGAGGCCTTGGGTCTGTTTCGGATGAAGCAGGACCAGTTCCTTACAAACACATCCTGTGAGTTTGTCCTCAGGGACCATCTCTCCCAGGGGCCCTGGTCCTGCTCAGCATTTCTGGGGCCCCAGAGGGCCTCCTGCACCAACTGCAGCTTCTCCCACACCCACCCAGCCTCCTTCCCCTACCCCAATCAGCTCTACCAGCTGGTTCTCGCCCTGCCCTGCCGCCTCCCTGCTGGGCTGGTTTGGGGCTATCAAGCCCTCTTTGGGGACCAAGAGGACACTGCTGCCACACGGCTTCTGTTTTTCCTATTTTTCAAAATTGACATGTAAGTCACATAGAATTAGCCTCTTTAAGATGTACAATCAGTGGTTTTTAGTTTATTCACAACCATCACCACTGATTCCAGAACATTTCATCATCACCAAAGGAAACCTGTACCATTAGCAGTGTGGGAGCCCCAGGCCCACGGACTTCCCCAAGGGCCTTGAAGACCGTGCACACAGCAGCTTGCCTGACCTAGGTCAGTTAAGGTTTGACCTACTCTCCTTGTGAAATCAGCCCTCCGGTGCTAAATGTAATCTATTGCTTACCTCCCTCCTGAAAGTACCTCCTCCGTGAAACTCCCTGAGGCAATATTATCTACAAGATAATCGATAATCTATAATCCTCCCCTCTTCCCTGTTGACTACAATCAATCCCTCCCTATGTCACAAGAACCCCGCTCCTGTACTTATGCTCTCATATCCACTGGAATGTCTTGATCCTAATCCTTATAAACCACTCCCTGGCACCCCCCTGCTCTTGCAGAGTATCTTCACGCTGAGCTCTGAACCGGCCGCCATTCAGAGCAGCTCCTGAATTCAGGCAACATGACCGACTTCCATTTCCTTGTAAGCCCTGAATAAAAAGTTCATGCCTCTGAACATGCCCCATGTCTTCTTTGGCCTCTCGGCAGCAAAGGCCCACCTGGGCTGTGACAAGCAGTCACTCCCCATTCTCCCCACCCTTCCCCAGCCCCTGGTCACCACTAAGCTGCTTTCTGTCTCTATGGATTTGCCTGTTCTGTACATTTCATATGAATGGAATCATTCAGTGCTTGTTCCCTTGTGTCTGCTTCTTTCACTTAGCATAGTGTTTTCCAGGTTCATCCCTGTTGTAGCACGGATCAGCACTTCATTCCTTTATACAGCCAATATCCAACTG
>PVKY010005455.1:0-17424 GCA_004027775.1 Bradypus variegatus
TTGGCCCATGACTCCCTCTCCCAGCACAGGAAGAGCCCAGGGACAAAATAATTCCTACTGCAGATACCAAGCCCCAAGGCCACTCTGGGACAAGACAAGACTCTCCACATTTACCTTGGCATAACTTTCTGCTGCATCCAGCATCAGAGTCAGGGCTTTCAGCAGCATCTGCTTCAACTGATGTCCATCCTTGATGCTTTCCTCTGCAAGGGAATAAAGGAGACTTGCTGAGTCTGACTGACTCCCAGCACAGACTATTCCTCAACCCACTCACAGTGATAGGCTGGAATAGAAATATCGCAGCTCACGCTCACAGGGAGGCAGGTATGTCCCACTCAGGTGAAGGCTGCTGCACCAGAAGTGTACACATTCTGGGACCTTTACTACAGCTTTACTCTGGAATAAGATTCAATGCCCCATCCAGTTTCTCTTTTCTCTCTGAAACATTAAGGAAGGCTCACAATAGGCCTCAAGATTAACACTGGTTCCTGATCGATGATACTCTGGATACACAGGCTACATACAAATTCCAAGAGGTACAAATGCCTTCCAAGTTCCCCTCCCATCTCCTTTCTGCCCTGCTGAGTAACTGAATGTGCTTTTCAGCTTCTAACAGCTAATACTCATGGGCTTCTGCCTTCCTTAGTCCTAAGAACCGTCCCTGGCCAGCATCACTGCCCTGAAGTGCTGCTGCAACCTCTGCTCACCCCAGGGCTGAGACTCAATCAATTTCAGTTGGATGCAGGCAGCTGCCTCGTGGTTCTCGCCGATCTCCCGGCACATGCTGAAACAGAGGGCAATCATGTTGTGCTTCTCACTGTCCCCAGGGCGGCAGCGTTTGATATAGTCCAGCAGGGCTGTCTTCAAGGTGCCACTCTGCCCAGGAAAAAAGGGAATACCAAGGTCTCAACCAGGGACTGCAAGGCAGGATTGGCCAAGTCTTTTGGTACTTAAAGTTCCTTTAAAACCCCCAAGAAATAGGAAAAGATGAGCAAAAATGAAAAAGTACAGAAGTGTATGCCTGTGAATATGCTGAGCAAAAGGAAGCCGAGTCTGTTCCTCTCTGCTGGTGGAGTGTCAATGTTAAAACCTGTCAGAAGGGAGAAGCCTTAAAAATGTTCACGTGTGTTGATCTAACAACTCTACTTCTAGGAATCTGTCCTTAAAGAAATCAGAGAAAAGTGCTAAAATGAATGTAACAAGGATATTTAATAGCAAACAATTGGAAACAATCCAAATGTACAAAATACCATGTAGCTATTACAACATTTAGAAGACTTAAATCTGTTAAATTATGAAATATTCGTTTAAGTGAAAAAAGGCTTTTTATATCTGCACAGCATGATATTTTGTTAAAAATATGTAAATATGTATGTATATATTTGTGGGTATGTGTGCAAAGAAAGGGCCTCTATCACATTGTTAGCAGTGATTGGATAGACATTGAGGGCTTTTTTCCCTGTATTGTTTTGTTTTCCAAGTGTCTTACATTGAATTACTTTTGTAATTGGAAAAAAAAAATAAAGTATTTAAATGGAGAAACAAAACTGCCTCCAAAACAACCATTTTAAAAACTCTCAGGGAATCTTGAGGACTTGTTCTCCTGACAACTAGACTGGTCTGTCCTGAAGCTGACTTGGCAATGAAGAGAGGCTGTTTTCGGCTCTGTTAGTCCTGTTTGGCCGGGCCCAAGTTCCCAGAAGCCAAGAGTTCACCTCAGTTTTTACTCTTCAGAGGTGGAACAAGCACAAGCAGTGAATCAGCCAAATGAATGACTTGGAAACAGGTTCTGTGAGTGAATGCCTGGCATCACATAACATGCTGAGGAAAGACAGGGCTCCAGAGGCCTGGCAACTCAAACCTTTACTTCCAAGTCTCCTTCCTAATCATCATCATAAATAGTTCCACAGCTTTCCTGGCACAGGCCTTTGCATTCCCTTCCTAACTCGGCTCTGAGAAACACTTTTCTGTGGTCCTGCGAAAACTCTCCAGTGCGTGGTTAGGCCATGGAACGCTCTCAGAGGCGCACCTGAGGAGAGGGAGGGCAGCTTGCATCAGCGACACCTGCAGTTCTGAGCCAGCCCACTAGCCTCATCAGTTTGAGTTGCTTGAAGAGAAACTGCAGGGGTAGTGGGCTAATGGCTAGATTGTCATAGTTAGCTCCAAGCCAGTCAATCCACTTTCAGTATGGCTCTCAGGAAAAGGTTTCTGCCCTCAGGAATTTAGACAGTAGAGGCAGGTGACAGAGGCTGAGGTGCAGGAGGACAAAATCATTTTCATTATTTAGCAGCTGTCAGCATAATCACTACCTTCTGTAATCTGTAACCTTAAGCCACTGGATCAGCAGTGTGTGTCCTAGGAAAGCCGATTCCCTCCCTCCATATCCCAGGGGTCCACCCCGATTGGGATTATTCCTGAGAAAAGCTGAAACTCCTGAATGTCAGTAGTACATGTCATCCTGGAGTTTATAATACTTTATGCCTACCGGATCCAACTTCTTCCTCATTAGCACTTCGAAGTAGTGTTTTTTATGCAGCAAATCAAATATGTATGTCATCTCATTGTACCGTCCAATGCCTGTAAGGAGGCGCACCTGAGGAGAGGGAGGGCAGCTTGCATCAGCATCACCTGCAATTCTGAGCCAGCCCACTAGCCTCATCAGTTTGAGTTGCTTGAATAGAAACTGCAGGGGTAGGTGGGCTAATGGCTAGATTGTCATGGTTAGCTCCAACCCATGTACCCGACAGGGGGCCTCCTTTGGAGGATTCCAAAATGCCAGTCACCACTGGCTGTTCACTGTTTTTTTCTAAATATGACCACCAAGTGCCACAGTGTCATCATCCTCTGCAGGCACTCTTCTTCCCACATCCCTCATTACAGTGGCCAATGGCTCCCTCAGCCACTCAGGTGAGTTTCAAGCTCAGAGAATTTGAGGCACAGCTCATTTCAACTCAAACCTGTTGGGGAGGAGTGCAGCTGCCTTAGCACTTTCAAGAAAAACTGCTGGGTGCGGGGGGACAGCCCTGGAGCATGGCAGGGGTCCTTTTGCTTTCTGCTTCTTTAGAATAATCTAATTCTGACAGAAATAACCTAGAGCAGAGGGTTGGGCTGCACAGCCAGCCAACTACCAAAAAGGTAGGCAGTGGTATCCAGATGGGCAGAAGTTCCTGGAACCACATCAACTCTGAGCTGGTGCCCAGCCTATCAGCCCCTCTCAAAGGTTTCCTCAGGATGGAGGGTGGGGGCTGAGGAAGCTACTTACCACCAGCCCGTACTCCTCACTGGGGGCCAAGTGGTTGTCTGTCAGCAGCCGGGCGGCCTGCAGGACTCGGATGATGCCCTCCATGTGGCATGTCAGAGTGAAGCACTGATGGGCCAGGATCAGCAGCTCTGTGGCTGGGGGGGTAGATGAGGCACTGGTAAAGACAGGATTGTGAACTCTGGCCACCCACTATCTGGCTCTGTGCCTAGCAGGAGGATGAAGGGACCTGATAGAAAAGGGGCCTACTGGAGATGGTTCTCACACCAGTCCTCTGAGGTCCCTGACCTCACCAGCTCTAGCTCTGGGTCAGCCCCGAAGACTGTCTAAACTCTTCTTTCAACAATAGCACAGGGATTAACTCTGTCCTCAAAGACGGTCACATAGTGATCGTATCCAACATGAGAACAAGGGGCCCTTCTTTTCTAAAGATGGAGAAGTTTTCCTCTGCAGACAAGCTGGTGGAGTTCCTGCCAACACAAATCAAAGGGAATTCTCTGCTTACATCTCAGTGGAGGGTCTTAGGGGTTAATCAGTCCATTTGGTGTTTTGCAGTTATAATAGATTTCTAGATTAATGAGAGATTTGACTATATACAAATATAAAACTACTACACACTCACTGTAAGCAAAATATTTGCAGTGTTGAGGACAGGAAAAGGGTTCCCAGCCTCAATACTGGCTGTGCCCTCTGGGCCTTTGCGTATGCACATGCTGCCTAGGAGTATCCCTGACTACTGTATCAATTTTCAGGGGTTAGTATGAACATTCCTCCAAAACCTTTCTTGACCCCATCAGTCTGGCTGTTATTGTGTATTACACACTCCCGTCTGTGAGCTCCAGGGACTGCCGTTTAGGTTGTTTACTATATCCCAAAGGCCTTGAGTGCCTGACACATGGCCGAGACTTAGAAAATATTATTGAACTGGACTGAGAAGAGATATTTAAAACCATTCTTTAAAAACTGTTCAACCTTTTTAAATCTCCATATTCACTAAACAACAGTAAAATGCCCTTTTTTTAGGCCTATCAAATTTGCAAAGTGAAACTGGTCCAGAAAATGATACTCTCATACACTGCTTAAGAGGGACTGAAAAACAGATTTTTTTTTCCTGGAGTGAAATATATATGTCAAAAGCCTAAAAATGGGCCTATGTTTGAATCAGAAATTTATCCTAGAGAAGTAATAAGCATGTGTGTACACAGAGGTTTGTCTATAAGTATGCATATCACAGTGTTTAAAATAGCAGAAAATTGGAAAACCTAAAGGTTCCACATTGAGTATACTTTTTTTTAAAATTACGTATGAGAGAATACAGTGTTACCACTAAAATGGCATTACCGAAGAATATTTGATGTCATAAAAAGATGTGAAATGACAGTATATTAATAAAGTATTAAAAAGGGCCCAGTTTAATGCCATTTCTGAAAAATAAAAACCTATATATTTGCATAAAAAAGATTGGAGACACACATAGTACTGAATGCCTCCACTGAACTAGACATTGTGGAAAGTAAGCAGGCTTAAAAATCACAGGGACTGGGTCCAAATATCAGCTCTGCCACTTAAAAGATATAAATTAATGTATTATCTAAATTTCACTTTCCTCATTTCCAAAATGGGGACAATAATATCTACTTTGCAAGGTGATGTATGAGTAAAAGATAATATGTCAGATGTTAAAAGGTTACCTTTTTTGGGTGAATTTTAAATTTTGAGGTGCATGTCCACATTTTCTAAGTTTTCTTCAATGAACATAGGACTTTCTACCAGGGAATTTATAAACCCATGCTGGAGGTGTAGGGATCCGGGGCAGGAACAACAATCCAAATTGAGTTTTGGAAAGACTGACTCCGGGAAAACTCTTAAGGTATCTGTTTGGGGCCAAACCATGTAAGAAAAAGGCCAAGAACTTACTGCAAGATAATTCCCCCTGGGGAATGGAGGAAATCTTATCCAACAACTTCACGCCTACCAATGTGCGGTCTTGACACAAAGCAGTCAACTGAAGAAATGTCTGGCTTTCCTCTGCTGGGTTGGACATCTGTTTATGTCCTGTACAGGAAGATGTGGCAAAAAGCACTGGTTTTGCTGTGAAAGTCAGCAGAAAGATGAGAGCCCCAAGCCAGGCAGCCCACTCTGCCCAGGCTGGGGGCACCATGTGCTGATGCTGACAGCGCTCCCTGTGCAGCACTCCGCTTGGCTCAAGTACCTTGACCTAGAGGTCATCTTACAGGAGCAGGATTCGTTAGCTCAGAGAAGGCACAGCTACTCTGAGCATATCGTAAAACAATAAAAAGCAACAACAAGAAAAGAGCAATGTTTTTCCCCACAGGTGTAACCTAGACACTTGAGAGGGTGCCATGCAGTAGGTCTATGAACACGACATCCAAATCCTTAACGTTGGGAACCTGAGAATGCTGTCCAAGACCGTTTGGAGGGCAAGTCACCTGTTCCCTCGGACAGGGTCAGCAGCTCTCTTGTCACCTCTTCGGCCACGAGTTCGGCCACGGTGTCTGGCTGGAGGCCCTGGGTGCTGATGAAGGCCTGGGCTCGCTTGCATCGGTCAGGCTGCTGAGAGGCCAAGATTGCCCGGAGCACAGTCTGCCCATCCTGGGTGGCAACCTCTGTGTAGGCACAGCCCAGCTCCTGAGAGGAAGGCAAGCCAGTCAAAACCACTGTTAGGAGCTAGGAAAAAGCTAGCAAAAACCAGGCCTTACTGAATCTGATACAGACAGATGCCATGGTTTTCTGAAATTAAAGATCCCCACCCTGAGCAGAAACCTTAGAAGTAAGGACTGTTTTCTAACCCTTTTCTGTCTCTACACCAAAGAGCCAAATGCAAGTAAAACAAAGGCTTGTCTTCAGAAAAGTGTCAGGAAACTCTCTTGTTGAATACTGAGCTCTTCCAACATTATCAAACAAAAGATATCAGAATAAAAGGCAAAAGCCCCTTCCACGTAATTCCCATGGCAGAGCAAAACCCTCAATATCCAAAGAAGTCTCTTGAGGGCTTCAATGCTTGGCTTTGTTTCTCCCATGCTCTGACACTTCCACTTAGAGTCAACTTGATTTTTCTTCCCCAACCAGCAAGAAGCCACAGACAACCCCTGGATGCCCTGGCTCCTGCCTTTATAGTTGTCACATTCCATTTTATTTTATTTTAACATTTATTTTGGGTTCTTCCAAATGGAAAGCTCCAAATATTTAAACATCATCATTTATATATAAAGAACAGGGGACGCAGAAGTGAAAGGCCTTGCCCTCGCTTCTGGTTGGCTGAGCTGCAGCCAGCACTCAAACTTCCCTGGTCTGGTGTCCTGTCCACTAAATCCTCAGAGACGGGCTCATGGGTGTCAGCATCCTGCCAAGAGCTCTGCTCTCAGCTCACAGTTACCATTTGAAGGGCTGACTTGGTAATGTCTGAAACTCACCTTCAATTCCCCACTTTCCTCTAAGAGGAATTACTTCCTATGGAGGCCCCACTCTCTGGCACATACCTTAGCAAGCTCATACAGACAGACGACCTGCCGGCAGTAGTTCTTCCCATGGAGGCATTTGCTTGTCAGAATTTCTAGAGTAGTCACCACTTCATCACCGGGGGACACCATCACAAACAACTGACTATCCAGACTTGAAGCTGGAAGCAAATACAGTGCTGAGAGGGGCTCTAAGCTGACAGGTCCCCTATGACCTCTATCTCTGTGTCTGTAGCTCCCTGCACACCCCCATGACTCCCCTTGGGTCAGTCTGGTACCACTTCTGACAGGGCCCCACATACACTTCTTTCATGCCTTCTTCCAGGAAATCCCAACCCAGGATACTTTAAAACCTCATATGCTACCAAAGACTCAAAGCCACCTAGCAAATGCTCCAGAGATCAGGACCAAAGATGCCTACCAGACTCTCCAGCACATGTTTCCCCTCCCAGTTTCCCCTCATGTCAAATAAGTCATCAGGTCTAGCTGACTGTATCTCCAAAACATCTCTGCAATCACTGTTTCAGCTCCAGTCTTTACCACACTGCAACTGGGAAGCTGTTATACTGTCTCCTACTGTCAGTCTCCCCCAAATCAATCTTCCACATACCAGCAGGCTGTTTCTAAATGTAAATCACAAAACTCCAGGATTATCTGGATAGATGCCTTAAAGATAACAAAGTCAAAATCCATTTCTGATTTACAAAAAAAAAAAAAAAAAAAAAAAAAAATATTAAAAAAAAAAAAAAAAAAAAAAAAAAAAAGAAAACAAAAAAAAAAAAAAAAAAAAAAAAAAACAACTCTTAGTAAGCCTGGAGTAGAAGAAAAGTTTCTTAAGCAGTTGAAAAGACTATTCACTGTCTGTAACACTGGTTGTAATAGCAAAAACAAAATTGAAAAATTAAAATGTGCATCAATAAAGTAAGGTTAAATAAATCATGGTACATCCATATAGTAGAATACTCTGCAGCCATAAAAAGAATGAGGTCAGTTTGTATGTAATGACAGGGAAAAAATGTTGTAGAACAAAATGATATAATCTCATTAAAAAAATAATATAAATATTGTGTGTATGTGTATATGCACACACACACATAGAAAATGATTGCATACCAAGCAAGTAAAAGACATATTTCTGGGGAATTTGATGGTGGTGGTGTTGAATGGGTAAATGACCTTCACTTTTTACTTTATACACTCCTGGACTGTGTTATGTTACAAAAAGTATGTAATATTTTTGCATGCAAAATATTAAGCAAAAAATGTTTTAATGACAAAAGCTCAGACCATGCTATTCCCTGCTAAAATCCTTCAATGCAGGTTCCATGCATTCATAAGGTGGAGTAAGCACTCTCCAACCTGTGTGAATGCAGTGCTGCTAGACACCTAGAAGTCAGCACTGAGGCAGAGAGAGAACATGACAGCAAGAGAGCTCTGGAGAAGACCTCTAGTACTCATTCAAGAAGCAGGAAGGGAAATTCTGAAAACCTGCTTCTATCTCAGCCCACCTCCCAAGCATGTTCTTAGCAGTGGTGGCAAAGGAGCCAAAACTCTGAAAGGGGAAACCTCTCTTCTGATTGGAGAAGTTCTGTTCTAAGAGGGTGGAATGTACCCCTGCTGCTTTTTGCTCTGCCCTCTTGTCACTTGGCCCTGGATGTGAGCACAGTCAGGGCAGTACGTGACATAGTAGGATAACTAGACTCCCAGCTTTTGGCTAGAGGACCAAAAAGGGGAGACTCAGGAAACCAGAAAGTTCCTGGGAGAGCTCAGGAAAGCAATCAATGAAGTTATGAATTCCAGGCTTACTCCAAAGCTGCATATATATGGAGCTGATCCTAATCAGCATGTCAAAGATTTTGGGAACCAAATTAACAGATTACTACCCATATCACAGAGTGACTGCTGGAGGGCACACACACAATACAGATCTGAGCAGCACTGCAAAGGCTTTGAAAACTGAACTGACCTTAAAACCATAGCCCACAGAAAGTAGGCTGGAACTTGCAGTCTGAATCTAACCGGGTCAACTGATGACTAAAAAAATAACAAGATTCTTCATAGATTTTAAACAAGTCCAAGAGTCTCATAACATAATATCCAAAATGTCCAGGATACAACCCCAAATTACTTAGCATGTGAAAATGCAGGAAAATCTCAATTCACACAGGAAAAAACAATCAACAGATAGAAGCCCTAAAATGATACAGATGTTCAAATGATCTTACAATTAATAAATTAAAATGGAAGATTAAAAATTTCAAACAACCCCAAAGAAGGCAGGGGAAAATAAAGATTTCCTCAAAAGCCACAAATAACCATAACTCACTGATGATAAAATAAATGACTGAATTCATAGTTAAAAATCTCCTGAAAAAGAAATCTCCAGGCTCAAATAGTTTTCCTGTTAAATTCTGCTAAAGATTTAAAGAAGAGCTAATACCAATTCCACACAATCTTTTCTGAAAATAGAAGGGGAGCAAATACTTCTCAACTCACTTTATGAAACCAGCATTACCCTGATACCAAAACCAGACAAAGACAGTACAAAAAGAAAAGAAAAAAAAAAAAAAAAAAAAAAAAAAAAAAAAAAAAAAAGAAAATTACAGATCAATATCCCTTATGTTTGAACAGAGATGCAAAAATCCTCAACAAAATATGAGCAACTCAAATCCAGCATTATTTAAAAAGGATATTACACCATGACCACATAGGCTTTATCCTGGGAATGCAAGGATAGTTCAATATTCAAAAATTAATCATGTAATCCACCATATTAATAGTCTAAAGAATGAAAATCCAATAATCAGATCAACTGATGCAAAAAAAAAGTATGGCAATATTCAGCATTCATTCATGATAAAAACTCACAGCAAACTAAGAATAGAAGGGAAGTTCCTCAACATGATGAAGTGCATCTACAAAAACTCTACAGCTAATATCATACTTAATGGGGAAAAACTGATTCCTTTCCTCCTAAGATCAGGAACAAGGCAAAAATGTGCACTCTCACCTTCCTACCCAGCACTGTACTGAAAGTCCTAGCCAGTGCATTAAAGCAAGAAAAATAAAAGAAGGCACATAGACTGGAAAAGAAGAAATAAAACTGTCTGTGTTTGCAAATGATATGATTGTCTATATAGAAAATCCCAAAGGACTATAAGAAAGCTTATTGGAAATGTGATTATTTCTGCAGAGTAAATTTCAGTGAACTAGCTACAGGTCAGATGGATTCCCTCTAACTTTGACCCATACCTAGTTAAACGACAAGGGTTTCTACTTCACTGACTTCTTAATTACCTAGTTTATGGATTACCTGGAAAAGAACACCTTTAACACATACCTGTGCCCTTAACTTAGTGTAACTACTATGTCAGAAGGGACCCTTCCTTTCTGGAGTGCCAAAAGCACCAATTAGGACTCAGGAGAGTTTGATCTCCTTTACTTACTGCTCTGGACTTTCCTCAGAGGCACACCAGGCTCCTCTTCTTCCTTAAGGAGCTCAGCACTATGTAGGAGAGCATGGATCTCTGGGTGCAGGTCATCCATTCTAGCATCCCCTGAGGCCAGTGCTCTGCAGTGCAACACCAAGGCAACGTCTCGGTTATAGAAATGAAAATACCGGCATACTCTGCTTGCTTCATGCACACAGCCATCATCCAACAGGTGCCCAATCAGTAAGTTTAGTGACTCCTCCTCCTTCCAATTCAGTCTATCCTTACATGTCTCTTTGGATGGGAGGCCATTAAGTTCTAAGTATTTTGATGTGTTCAGAGCAGCCAACTTGGAGAAGGAAAACTCATGGGCTAAGTTATCAAAGGAAAGTTTGCAACTAGTTAAGATTTGTTGAGAAAATCTGGGATCTGTTTCCTCCTGGTTTCCTCCAAGGGTGTAATGGGTAACACGGCAGATCCAGATCTGTTTCTCCAGCTCCTCTAGCTTGTCCAAGGGGACCAGGTCCTCCTGGGCAAGCCAGTGCCCTGCCAGGGTTAGCAGCAGATGGCGCTCCTCAAGGCTGCTCTGCTGTTCCTCAGCTGGGTACTCACATGCCACAAGGGCCTGGGCTGAGAAAAAGGAAGATGCTGCTTTGCTCGAAATGGAATTTTTCTTAAAATTCTCATGGCATTTTTTCCAGAAGTCATTTCTTGCTTGTTTCAGGGACCACTGTTCAGTGCGTTTTAGAATCTGCATTTCCTGAGTTATCTGTGAAATTTAAACAAAACAAATTTTAGCTTCCCCAGGGTAAAAAAGTTCATAAATGTTAATACTCCATAAATATACCATACTTGTTAAAACGAAATCAAGTGAGAGAACATGGAATTTGGCTATAATAAGTCACCTTGACCATTCCCCTAGAATCTGGTCAAATACGTATCTAACCTATTAGAAATCAATCTTTGAAACAAGTAATCTCTCAATCATTCTAATACCCTGAGTATCAGACAGGCTTTCTATACCCTTAACTTAAATCCCTTGTGCTACAGATGACCCTAAATATTTTATCTGCAAAGTTAAGGTATGAAAACCAATTTTCTGTTTATCTAACTGAAGGGAGTTCAAGAGGAGTCACCTTATATTTAATTCTATCCAAAGGAAGTTATAGCATATCCTGCAGCCTAATCTTACATTTAAAACAATCTTCAATAATGGGCATCCAAGGCCCATTCATTTATGAAAGTAATGTGTATGTCAAAAGCAAAAAAGCCTCCTCTCCTAAAAATTATATATCTCATTTGACTCTGCATTTAACACTGGTTTAAAAAGCTAAGATTAAATATTTACATAACTTAAAAGAATAATGGCACCTCTTCAATAACCAAGTTGTCCACAGGTAATTCAGCTAATTCTGCTACCCTCCTGGCTAAAGCAAATTGTCCATTTGTTTGCAGTCTTTCCAAAATAGATTTACATTCATGCTGCAAATTATCAGAGCTGTAGCTGGTAATAATTGCATGATTAATGGCTATGGATGTATCCTTCAAAATTTGGCTCAGGACACACAGCTTCTTCACATCTGGACCTGTGCCAAAGAGAAGAGGATATAAACATTTAATCAAGGAAATGTTTCAAGAGTAACTAAATATCTGGGTGGGATGGAGCAGGGGGCTGATATGTGTGTATAACATAGCAATGTGGTTAAAGGAAAAACAAAAACCTATTTTTTCACTATGGTTGATTAGCAAAGAAAGCCATAATGCAGCTCCTATATACCATAGATGCCAAATGTGGCCCTGCAAAATCCTTAGTAGTGAGGTCTGGCTGGACTTGCCTGCCCTATAGTAAGAACTGAGAGTTCCTTAGCGCATGAACTGGCTTTATTACAGGGCAGAGGTTGGTGGCCTACTATGCAGAACAAACAGTCAAAATTGGGAAGATTTTGGGCATACACTCAGACCAGACCCATCTCTTTCTGGGTTTTCTTCTACTCTGACCAAATCTGTTTGATTGTGCATTCGTTCACTCAATGCAGGCATCATATGGACTTGTCGAACAGTTGAGGCTGCAGCTGGCCAACAGTCGAGGCTTCAGAGTGGCACAGCATATTCAGAATGAAACATCACTTGATCCTCTTGACAACTGTCTACTTAACCCAGGAAGACACAGCTGAGCTCTTCCTAACATCCCCAAGAAATTCTTATCCTCAGTAACATAAAGAATTCTCTGCCAACAAACTAAGTGGCTGGCTTTGCTCCCATTCCCAAAGAGTCTTTGTAGAGCTATAAAGGAGGGGCATGAAAAATATTCCACAGGAGCATATTTCCCAATGCCACCTGCTGGGCTGTGGTCTGATTTAAGTAATTCCTGGCATCAGTGAGATACCCTGCACAATAATCACCATTAAGGGCATGCTGGTTTTCTGTGCTGGAATCATATAAAACACAGGATTTTTTTCTTAAAACTTATTTCTGTTCTCTTAGCACATACATGTTATACACACACACAACAAAAATATTCTATAAAAACAAATAATTTAGCTTTATGAATAAAAGCACTATAGTAATGGTTCAAAATGCAGTCAATCCTGGTTATTCAGGGACAGACTAATTCTGGCAAAAAAAAAATTTTAATTACTACAGATCAGTGAAAGCATTTAAATGTTAAAAGACCTATCATCTGGCATTCCACAGTAACTGGCAAATACCATGTGGTATTTTCTGCATTTTGGAAACACCCCTCTTTCCTTTCAGTCATCTGACCCACAGCCTGCAACACTGGCACTGGGACCAGCTTTCTGTCAAGAGTTCAGTCCAGAACTGAGGTCCCTAGTTGAACATGTGTGTTTAAAAGTGACGGAATTACCCTCCTAGTGAAAATGTCAGAACTGAGAGTACAAAAATAATATATCATTCAACAAAAACCTGAAATGATCAAACAAATGGAAAAGGAGGTAGAGCAATACTGGTTTGATTCAGTCAGTAACAGTCTTAGAGACTGCCAATATCTGGAGGAATCTACAAAGAACAAACAAAATTTGTCTCTGAAGCTTTCAAAATAAATTATCCATTCTCAAACAGGGTTTGTAACCCTGGGCAATGATAACACGTTGAAGTTACTTGCTGGAGAAGGATAGTGACAGGATAAGGTAGAGTCTAGCCAGGAAAAAAATGTGGCTGACAACCACTTGGAATGAGAGAAAAGAGTACTTGTATTATTTAAGTTGTATCCTGTTGTACTATATTTGGGTACTTTAACCGTTATTTGAAGTTACCTGTAACCTCTTCTTCATACCCAGTTATGGTCTGTATATATGTTATATATCATATGGATTTTAGTTTCTTGATAGTCCTTCCAAAACATTTGAGATTAAGGAAGATCACGTCTTAACAGCAACTAAACTATAATGACTGTCTTACCATCAGATAGGAGATGTTCTATCCCAACAAACAGCTGCAGAAGTTTCCCCAATTCGTACTGAGTTCTACACTGCTGCAGCATAAGCTTCAAAAGAAAGCACACCTGATCCTTCAGCCACACAGCAGGGATGACAGGGTGGATGCCTGTGGCTGCTGATTCAAGCTGTGAGAAAAGAGGTGGTCAGGGAAAAAGAGAGCGTCAGGAATAGAAAACCTCCAAATATAAGAATAACTAGGAAAACCAGGATACCATCAAAAGTCATCTATCACAAAGGGGGATGCTTATTCAGGTCCCTATTTCTCTTTTTCAAAAGGCAGGGATTCGTAGTAGAGTTCAGAGAAGTGGCAAAACAAGCCCTCCTCAGCAACTTTGTACTGTTTATGGGAAATCCTGATACAGAGCTGCATGGGTGCAAGTCAGAAATAGGAAGAGTCCTAAAGGCTGAAAATTTATAGTGCTGTGAGTTACTGTGAAACTAACCAGATGTATTGCACTCAGCATCTTCTTTTAGAGAAGGATCTAGGCCTGCCCTTGAGTCCAGAAGATTTTAAATTCACATATGAAGACCTACCACTAACACTACAACCACTGAGCTGGTTCTGTTAGTTTGACTATAGTTTATCTCAGTTAAGAATCCTGGATTTATATCATTTAATCAAACACTGAAAATGTTAATAGGAAGATTATTCATGACTACAATAGAGGCTTCACTTTTACAAGTGGGTGTAGCAAAGACATGTAAGACACTCCAGAAAAAGGCAGATTTTAGTGTCTGAGAGGAATGATGCTTTCCTACGTGGTCCTTCTTTTGTGACGTTAGCCCTGACTTTTACTTGGCCCCTTGCTTTGTATTATTTTTGGAAGACTAATAGTTGGCTCTTAGTCACTGTTGGCTCTGTTCATTCTAGACTTCACCTGACATAATCACAAAAAAAAATATATTGTATCTTTTCGTGGAATTGAATGTTATCTCACTGGTTTCAAAAATTATGTATACCATGTGTTGATAGGCACCAAAACATGTGTAATTCATTAGCTCTGTGCCTAGCACTGGTGTAGGACATAGTCTTGGCTCCCTATTCCTGGATACTTCTGATCACACTATCAAAGTCACTCTTGAGGTAAATCTAATGTACAAAAAGCTTTTTATGGCTATGCTATAGATTTTTGAGGTGCAGAACTCCCTCCAGATGGAATGCCCAAGACTGCCAAGAAATTAAGGAATGGCTTATAGAGTCCTCTGTCACATTACTGCTCTCTTCCCATGCCTACCCATAATTTCCTTCTTTACTTTCTTTCCTATGTCCTTTGTGGCCTTCCCTGTCCATTTATCATCCTCCTCTCTTAAGTTTCAACAATTACCTTAATGAAGATCATTTTGCTTTTGGAGCCTCTCCCTCACTGAAAAGTAGTTAAGGGATACTATGAGGAAGATAGTAATAACTGGAAGTCAGTTCATTATTAGCTACTTATTCTTGCTTAGACATTGCTACTGGATGTTTTTATATAACCATCCTGACTAGACTTCGATTTTTAAGAATCAAAAGTTATACATCTATTCTTTATTCTCTATCCTCTTGAATGTCTTTATTAAAATTAGCCTGGATTAGGGCATTCATTCTTAGTCTCTATTTCATTGCTTGTTTATCTACCTCTGTTGCTCTAAGAAGATAATAGCAGGTAGGTGATGGAACTGGTCCAAGGAAAAAAAAAAACATGGAAGTAAAAGAGCTGTAGGCAAGAAGGGAGCAGCTGCACTGCCCCTCTGGGAGAGAGGGGAGCAGGAGTAGTCATGCAAGAAGAGGGTATGAGGGAGGGCCCCAGCCATAAACAGAGGAAGAGGCAGAGGAAAAGTAACATGCCTGTCTTCTGTGATTTAGGAACCTCAGGCATATTTGAATAACCAATTCAGTACTTTCATATAATACAACAGTTAAGAACAATGTGACTGAGAGCAAATACCTGTACCAAGGTTCTGCTGTGATGTATTTGTTGGGTAGAACTGGTATAATTATGGAGCCCTCTAGCAGCAGAGAAGGAAAAGTTGCTAAAAACCCCAAGCAGGACCAAGGGACATTCCCTCTCCTTTATTATAACTATTTTTTTCACAGGGCTAATAAGCTTCACATGATAAACAGGCCCTTAAGACACAAATGATTAGGTAAAGCCTGAAACTGTCCACAAGGCTCAGCATCATTTGGACAGATATCACCACAAGTGCTGATGAAAAAAGCCCTTGTTTTCTGTCAGTAACTAAAGCAATATTAAACAGGCTTCACATTCAAAATGGCTAGAGAGAACCTAAGATAGCGGCTAGGTGAGACAGGGCAAAAAAAGTACCTCTGTGAAAAATACTAGATAAAAACCAGAAAGTGACCCAGAACACCAGTTCCAGTGATGCACCAGCCAGACAAGGTATGCTAAATCCACAGGGACTGTGCATTTGGTGAAACCGGGCGTATGCATTCTGAAACGAATAAGTGAGCTAGCTGAAAGTCTAGCAGCCATGCTGCTGTGTGGGGAAACAGTGGGTTGGCGTTTGGATATGGACTAGTTCTTTAAAAAAAAAAAAAGAAACCTGGGAGTGGCTGCGGATACGACGGGGAGAACCGCACAGTGAAGCATGGCACAAATGTGCTGGGCAAACACCTCGGTGTCTGGTATGGAGGATAGCCCCTTCCCACCCGCTGCTGATAGTCTCGGGGCCAGGGGAGCAGGGGGAGCCAAAAGGAGAAAGAAATCATGCCCCTTGCAGCCATCTCCCTGGCGGACTGGGGACGCTCCCACCCGGGGCTGGAACCACAGCCCAGAGCCGCGCCAGCCGCGCCAAGACACCCAGTGTGACGGGGAGTCTTTCCCACAGCACCGCGTATACACCACAATTTTGGCCATGGACAGTGGCCTTCAGTACACCCACAGCTAACTGTCCCAGAGCTGGGAAGGCGGAGCTGTGTGAAAAGGGGGAAATTAACACGTCTCATTCAGCCATCTTTACAGCAGGCTGGGAACGCCCCTGCACAGCCTGGCGGCCCAGGGCTTCCCTGGAGGCTGGCACACACTTGTGACATGGCACAACTTTCCCTCAGCAGACGTCCTGGAAGAGCGCGGCTGAGAAGGGGGCCCACTTGGAAATCCCAGGGACCTTACGCGAATACCAAGGACTTGTGGGTCAGCAGCAGAAACAATCTGTGGCAAGACTGAAATGAAGGCTTAAGCTCTTGCAACAATCTTAAATTTCCGGGAACACGTGGGAGGTTTGATTATTGAAGCTGCCCTGCCTCCTTAACCACCCAGACACACACCCCACATTCAGAGTGGACAGCACCAACAACACACCCAAATTTAGTGCACCAATTGAACCCCACAAGAATCAGATCCCCACACACCACAAAGACAAAGTTGGGGAGAACTGACTTGAGGGGAATAGGTGACTTGTGGATGCCATCTGCTGGCTAGTTAGAGAAACTATATGCCACCAAGCTGTAGTTCTGACAAACTAGAGATCAAGTAAAGCAAATGCCAAGAGGCCAAAAACAACAGAAAATCTTAAAGCATATGATAAAACCAGATGATATGGAGAACCCAAACCCAAACACCCAAATCAAAAGATCAGAAGAGACACAGTAGTTGGCGCAATTAATCAAGAACTAAAGTCAAACAATGAGAGCATGGCACAGGATACAAAGGATATGAAGAAGAGCATGGCACAGGATACAAAGGACATAAAGAAGACCCTACAAGAGCATAAAGAAGAAATTACAAGAGTAAATAAAAAAATAGAAGATCGTATGGAAATAAAAGAAACTGTTGGCCAAATTAAAAAGACTCTGGATA
>PVKY010005456.1:0-11209 GCA_004027775.1 Bradypus variegatus
TGTTGGCAGCCACAGGCTCACTGAATCAGGTTTCTCCATGGACCACATAGAACTGTGCTGTTCAGTACAGAAGCCACTAGCCACATGTAGCTCTTTAAATATAAATTAAAATTGCATTAAAATTTCGGTTCCTAAGTTGCACTAACTGCATTTCAAGTGCTCATTAGCCACACGTGGCAGATGGCTACCGTATTGGACAGAACAGACTATAGAACATATCCATCATTCCAGAAAGTTCTACTGGACAATGCTGATTGAGCCTTGACAAATAGGGCTGATCCCAAAGGGAGGCTTTAGGCTCCGCTCTCGGGTATGACAATAAGTACCTTTGGGATCTTGCTGCTCTGCGTAAGAATGTGCAGAACGGCTTCTGCACAAATCATGATTGAACAAGCCACTTTCTCAAAAGGTGTTTTGGAGGTCACTTTGTGATTGGAGGATCTCAGAGGTATATTACTTGGCACAAGTAACTCTTTCCTTGATAATCACATAAAAGTGAGTAAATGCCTAGAAGACCCCTAGATCATGGAACCATACAACTCTGATTAGCAGAAGGGTATAGGGGGGTGTTAGCAGTGGGATGGGGTATGTGGGAACTCTGCACTTTCTGCATGATGTTTCTATAAACCTACAACTGCTCTAATTTTTTTGAAAGATGCACCAGCAAGAAGATGTCCATTATCCCTTACCTACAAATTTAATGCAATTTCAATACAAATACTAATAGGAAACTTTTGGAGACCAGACAAGCTGATTCTAAAGTTCATGTGCAAAAAGAAACCAGAAAATATAGATAAAAATGTTAAGAAACATAAAAGGAGGCACTAGCCCTAAGAGATATTAAAATATAAAGCTAAAACAAGTAAAAGACTGTGATGCCGGCAAATTAAAAAGACAGATTAATAGAAGAGAATACAAAGTCCAGAAATAAATTCAAATTCATACACAAATTTGGTTTATGATAACAGAAATGTTTCAAATTAGTGAAGAAAAAGAAATTATTGCTCAAGAAATGATTTGGGGGTTGTTGGTACATGGGAACTCTATTTTCTGCATAATTTTTCTGTAAACCTACAACTACTTTAAAAAATAAAATCAATCAAACAAAAAACATACAAAAATTAGTTGAGGATAGGAAATAACATTTGGGACTGTTCAACAGAAAAATAGGCAGACATTTGAACATACAGTGGAAAATAAGCTGCAAATGGCTTTTAGACATAATAACTTCACTCACAATAAGAAATGCAAACAAAAATGACACTGATAACATTTTTTCAACTTTCAGATTGGCACGTATCAAAATGTTTGCTAATACACCAAAGCTGGTGTTTATATATAGAAAAAGACACTTAAAAACTGCTGCTGTTCTATCTCTATGGAAAGCAATGTGGCAATATTTGTCAAAACATAAAATGTATGTACCTTTTGATTCAGCAATTTTATTTCCAGCAAATTTTTCTATGCTATATTTCCACATGTGCAAAATGACTTAGGTTATTATTTTAGAACTGTTTGAAATAGTGAAGATTGGAAATGAATTAAACATCTTCAAAAGGAGTTTAGATAAATGTACAGCCATATATAGTTGGAGGCAGTTTTTTTGGGTACCAATATAGAATCCTGATCAAACTATTTTGATTAGTGAAAAAGGAAAGGGGAAGAATATAGGGTGCAGCCATTTGTGAAAAAAGGAGGAAAAGAATATATTGCATATATTTGCTTGACTATGCTTCAATTGTCTCTGGAAAAATATCAGAAAAAGATACACTGGTTACTTCCTTGGAGGGGATTAAGAGGTTGGGGGACAGGTGTAGAAGACAGCCTGCGCTGTTTACTTTTTGATCCTTATTGAATTTTGAACCATGTGGATAAATCACCTATCCAAAAAGAGGAAATAAAAGTAAAACTTAAAAAGGAAAAGAAAACCTGACTTACTGTGATTTATGCCAATGAAGATTTGTTTTCCTCTCATAAAAAGAAGCCCAGCAGTAGGTGTGTGCTGACCACCAGTCATCAGCTGCTCGGTGCCACCCCAGGACCAGGTTTTTTTCTTCATCCTCCATTCCCTCCTCATCCTGCCAAAGCTCAGCCATAAGCCTTCACACCAACATCTCTCAAACAAGAAAGAAGGGGCAAGGAAGAGCAAGAGTGTTCTCCCAGTGGCGCTCTTTTGGTCCTGGAAAGGAAGACTTCCTTGTACATTTCACTGGCCGGAAATGGATCTCCTGGCCATCCTGAACCAACTCCTGGCAAAGGGGCAGGTTTACTGACACCTGGGACTGGGGATGGGGCCTCACGTCCTGAGACCGTGGAATCTCTGCCCTAGTGCAGAAATGGGGCTCTGTTCTTAGGGAAGGTGGGGAGTCTGTTGGCCGGCAGCAGAAAGGGGCCGTTCAGCCTTTGAAAAGGAAGCCTTACTTACCCCAGGACTATGCCCCTCACCTCTCCCACTGCCACCACTCTGTACAGTCACACCCAGCTCTCCTGGACTGCTGCCTTAGCCCCTAACTGCTCTCCCTGCACCCACTGGCACTGGAGGGACTCATTATCGGCTTTCTCTTCCGTGTGGTGCAGGACTGAAGTTCTCAAAAATAGCATATGCGGGACTAGTGTGATTCAGACTTAATTATCCTATTATCCATTACTACTGAATCCTGGGACAATCTAGGGTCTGTTTGCAGTCATCTTTGATTTCGTATCAGCTTTTCATTTTAGAAAGGAGCTCCCCTCAATTTAGTGTGGGCAGGTATAATTCTAAATTTGAATGATGTCATCTGCAGCCACACCACAGCTCCATTTCTTTAAAGAATTTTTCCTCCTTTTATTCTGTTGAAAAATATATAAAATTTGTGCTTTTTCTTTTTTGTCTAAATGCATTGGAACAAGGATTAAGGATTCATGTTGGCTGGTTTTAGCAGGAACAGGAGGATTTAACTCTCTAAAAATACAGCTCGCCAGTATTTACTCTCAGAAGAAAGTTGGATCTAATACTTTCAGGGCCAACCTTAAATGACCCATCCTCTCGGTTGGATCAGACAACTCCCAGGGTATGTGTTTTGCAGCCACACCATCTTGACGAGCCTCAGGAACAGAGTTCTTAAAATTAGACTCACGATGGTGGCCTTTTATGGAAGGCGTGGTCAGCTGGCAGCAGCTCCTCAAACAATCCTTCAGGCTAAGTTTGTCTCTACCAGGCTGCGTATTAGGTAAATTCTCAGGGCCCAGACATTTACTAATGGGAGAGCTTGAAGAGGTCTCAAGTTCTTTTGGGGAAAAAAATAAGATTAAACAAAAAGAGGAGAGAGAGAAAGAAAAAAAAAGTGAAAATCACAGAGCTGTCAGAGCTGAAGGAAGCTGGTCCAGATTTTAAACCTTGCCAACAGAAGGTGAACTTTGGTCTCTTAAATTTCATGTCAAAAGTGCATTATCTTTCCCTTCAACCAACCTTGCAGAACTGTTTTCACTTAGCATTGCAGCTGGAGGTTTGAGAGTTGACCGACGACTTAAAGCCTGCATCACATGCAAAGGATCTGGTTATTTGAGGAAGCCGGCCCATTCCACCCATTCACAGAAATTCTGTAAATTGTGGTACGTGAAGTTTTTTCACTAAAGAAGCCTCTAGTGTCAGATTAACTGGGTGCAAATCCCAGCTCTGCCATTTGCAAATGAATCGGGCAAATTACTTACCCTCTCTGTGGCTGTTTCCTCTTCTATAAAATGGAATAAAAATAGTATCTGCCTAGTGGAGTTGTGGTGAAGGTTACATAAGATAAGGTTGTAAAGCATTTAGAACCATGCCTGCACGTCGCCAGCTATAGCTAGCTAACATTATCATTACCTGAACCACACAGACCAGTCCCTTATAGATATACCGCCAATGGATTGCATTTTAATGTTTTGACCTTTGTCTTTGACATTGCCCAGCAGAATAGAGTTTCTGTATAAATCCTAAGCAAATAAATTTTCTGGGTCGCAATTTCCTCTTTTATTTGCATGTGGTTACAATTTTAAATACACTTGCCATTTTCTTCCCTTTACAAACCTCATCCCCAAATCCCTGTTCTTTAATGATCCCCTCTCCTTTCCTCCAGGAGGTGTGTGGGGGTGGGTGGGGAGTCTTCCATATAACCTTGAGTCCATATGAGATCTACCTCCATTCACGAGAAGTGTGGGCCCTCGTAGGCCTCTGAAGCTTGGGGGTGAGCACCACGAAGCCCTTAGAGGTCCCGGTGATGGCTTCCGGGCCACGGTCAGGGCAGACAGTGCCAGGGTGGGCAGCAGTTGACACCATGTGCCCGGTCAAGCTGAGCTGGTGCAGCCCAGTGGGCAGGTGGGGCTGCAGTGAGTTCTTGGGTTTGCTCAGGCCATGGTGAGAGTCCTGTGGAGGGTACTGAACCCAGCCAGTGCCCAGCGCTGCTCTGGACAGGGGGTCTGAGGCCCGACCCCTTAGGACTCTGTCTCTTGGTGGCCCTACTCAGGCCCCCCATGGATCCTGAGTGCCTAGGGCAGCCCCAGGGGAGAAGGTGCCACAGTGCTTCCCTTCTCCTTGCTTTTCCCAGACATCACCAGGCATGGGTGACAAAGTGTCTCCTGGGCTCCCTGCTAGACGGCGTGACACCCCAGAGTCTCTGTTTCAGCCAGGTGCCAAGCTTTGCCATCTTCCTGGTGAGGTGTCGAGAGGCCAGGAGGGCCAGGGGTACCCTCTTCAGGAATGGGGTATGGAGGCTCTGGGGGAGCAGGGGGGTCTCCAGGGCCCTGTGCTCCCCCTAGAACAGGCCCGTTGTAGATGTAGATGTTGCCGGTGACAGTCACTGACCCTCCGGTGACGTGAATGCCATTGGTACCTGTGGGATGGAGACAGAGGGAGAGGCCGGGGGGAACATCGTTGAGGAAGACAGGCCTGCGTACCACCAACATCCTTCCCAACTTCCTCATCTCTCTGCCGGCCTGCCCCAGGCTCACCATGGGCCACCTGGCCCTGCTCCCCAAACTCAGTCTCCAACTCCCTGGTCTGGCCAATGGGACTCTGCTGTTGTGGAACTTCTTCCTCCAAAATGGGGCCTGCTGGGACGCTGGCAGGGGCCGGGGCCAAGTCTCCAGGTCTGGGCAGAAGTGGCTCTACCAGGTCAGGGAAAGGGGGGTTGGGCCTTGGAGCTTCCCAGCTTGCAGCAGTGTTCAGATCTTCTCCCTGCAGGAGGGAGGCAGAGAACCAACTGATCCAACCAATGAAGATCCAACCAATGAATGGGCCCCAGAATTCATCTTTCTGTAATTCCCACCTCTGGCCCCACCCCCCAGGCTTAGGCAGCTCATCTCCCTCCCCTGCCCCAATTATGCCCTCTGCCTCAGGGCCTTTGCAGGGGACATTCCCTCTTCTGGGAGCACTTTCCCCCAGATATCCCTGAGGCTGGCTCTCTCGCTTCTTCAGATTTCCGCTCAAATATCAGCTTACCAGATAGGCCTTCCTTGGCCACTCTGTTTGAAATAAGATACCTACATCCTCTGCCACTGTCACTTACCACCCCCTACCCTGACTTATTTGACGATTACCACCTGACACATATTTTTGCTCTACTGGAATGTAAACTCCAAGAGGGTAAGTACTTAGTTTTACTCAATGCTGTATCCCCAGTGCCTCAACAGTGCCTGGTACCTGGTGTGCTCAATAAATTTTAGTTGAGTGAGTTGAATGAATGAATGAATGTTGAATGAATGAAGCTGCACACTCTTTCCCTGGCTGCCCCCACCTTGCTCCCCCATACCCTCTGGCCCTCCATGCTACCTTCTTGGCCTCCCCCCTTACCTCAGGATGCCTCTTGAGCAGGAATCCTGCAATGGAAAAGGAAATGGGTGAGGGCCTCCATGGGCCTTGGATGTCCAGCCTGTGTGGCCACACCCTGGGGTCCCAGAAGGAAGAGGCCACCACTGCCCTTAGCTCCAGCCCCAGAATGAGGGGTTCGATGAAGAGGATGCTGATGTCTATGCTAGGGACAGGACACTGGAGAACTTGAGGATGTGGGGGGCAGAAGGGTCGGCGCCGGAGAAGTCTGGTGTTCCCTCCGTCTGCCTCCCCGCCTGCCCGCAGCTCCTTCCTACCCAGCTTTCTGCAGAGTGGGGGGTGGCTCTTCCAGGTGCAGGCGAGGACAGTGGTGAGGAGCAGGAGGGAGAGCAGTGGCAGGAGGACGGCCAACACCAACATTGTTCCTGCTGGGACAGTGGACAGAAGGGGGATGATGACCCCGAGAAGGGCAGAGGGGAAGGATCTTAAGGAGGAGCTTTCCAATTCTCTGGGCTACCCAGGCGGAGAAAAGGGGGAGCAGCTTTATTCCTTCTAGCCCCACTGCAGTTCCTAAAGGCAGAATTGGTGAAGCTTCCCTTGAATTACAGAGAAGGTGAACTGAGTTGGACTTGGGGAAAGCCTTCTGACAGTGGGAGGATTCTCTCATAGAGATGGCTGGGGGCAGTGCAGGCACCTTCCTGCCTGGAGACGAGGGAATGGGGGGACTTGTGGGTGACAGGCTTTGAAGGATTGGCAGTGGGGTGGGGGGCGGCACTGGGAGGGGAGGCTCAGGGTCCAGAGGGGAGAGCCACATTCCACTGCACTTAGCATCTTCCAGGGGGGCCATTGTAGATGGAGCTGGGATTGCCCTTCTCTCTCCCTGGGGGCGATTACAGGGTGGAGAGTGGGGGAGCCTCACTTCTGAATGCTGTCTCTGGCTGCCTGGGAAAGGAGGGGTTGCAAGGGTGTCACCCCCTCACTCAGGGAGGGCCCTGGAAGGGGACGAGATGGGGAGGATGGGGAGGAGGGTAAAGAATGGGTGGCAGTGGGACAAATTGGATCAGGAGTCCGGACACCTTGGTTCCTGCTCTTCTGTTGCATTTTAAGTCCTTTCTCTCTGGGCATCTGTTTTTCTCATATATAAAATAAGGGGTTGGCTTATATACTCTCTAAAATTCCAGCTCTAAAATCCAGTAGCATTTGATATCCAATCAAGCATAAATAAGAAATGGAAAAAATATTTATGACATATTGAGTGAAAAATCAGGTCATAAAACATAAAAATGACTTTCTAGAAATAAAATTACATACAGCAACATGCACAGAAAAATGTCTGGGAGGATATATAGCAAAGTGTTAAAGAGTGGATAGGCTTATGGCAGGCAAGTTTTGGTTTTGCGAGCAGGCATCAGGGCACAGGCTTTGAGTTAGAAAGACTCAAGTTTAGGTTTTAATAACCCTGATTACCACCTGGGTCACCTGGGTGACCTTGAGCAAGTTGCCAAGCCTCAGTTGCCTCATCTCATCAATGAGGATAATAACAGAACCTACTTTATAGGATCATTAAGAGGATCAAATAGTTAGTGAATGTAAAGAGTGTTCCAGAGTATCTGACCCAGTAAAGAAACTCCCAATTAACGAAAGCTATGATTATAACTATTGGGTAATTTTAAAAAGTTAATAAACTCATCCCCATTTGATACAATTACAGTCATTAGAAATATCCTGTAATCATTCTCTTGGTTGGAAACCAATTAGTCCACAGAAATAGCCAAGAAAGAGTCAAATGTGGGATTATCTCTATAAAAATGAAAGTCTGTAATTTAATGAAAAGGTAAATGGATTAAATAATGGCATCACATCCAAAACGACGACAGTAATATCAGTTAGAATTGCATCTCAGGGTGGGAGTGTTCCTTGGTGTAATATTAGATATAACGTACGATCTGTATGTACAATCTGTAACTCTCAAAATACGTGTATGTGTGCACGTGTGTGTAGTAAACCAGCCGAGACATTCTGCACAATTTCCCTTTAAGGAACTTTGCTTCTTACCCCAATTCTGGAAGGGAACGATTCATCTAATCCCTGTTTTATCCCCCATTTTTTAAAGTGTGGGAAATTGCCTGAAAGCAGTAGAGGTCTTTCCCCAGACTGCCCCTCGTGGCCCTCACCTGGCATCTCGGGGGGCAGCGGCTCCAGCGGATTTCTGCAGCTGGCGTCAGACTGGGCGGTGCCTGGAGTTGCCTCCACCAGGCCCTGGGTCTCACACCTGCGGAGGCAGGAGAGGCCCATGACCCCCCAGGCTCCTGCCCACCAGAGCCCTAACTTGGTGGGCCTCCGGGGCTGGGAGGGGCAAGGCGAGCCTGCAGGGTCCAGCCCGGG
Organism: Bradypus variegatus; assembly: GCA_004027775.1. NCBI lineage: Eukaryota > Metazoa > Chordata > Mammalia > Pilosa > Bradypodidae > Bradypus > Bradypus variegatus. Next base: position 8,168 of record PVKY010005456.1, read on the forward strand.
GGATGGGCTTCTCAGAGGGTGGGGGAAGGAGAGGGAGAAGCAGGGAGACCTCCATCTGTGGGGAAGGGGGCGAGCACCTTGTGTGGGGCTGGCAGCGGGCGCTGGAGGAGGAGGTGTTCTGGAAGTGCCCTGCCTTGCAGGGAACACAATTGTTAGCCTCCTCGACTTTACCTGGCAAGAGAAAGGCAGGCCAGCAGGGATGAGTGGGCCAAAGTGAGCATCCTGCGTGCCTGCTGGATGGCCCCCTCTTGCCTACCCACCTACCCACCCCTTCTGCAGCTCTCACAGTTCCTGATCTCAGCCTTGCTGCCCATCATGCTTCCCGAACTTCCGCAATGCCCAGAGGAGCCCTTCCTGAGCCCCTGCACCTGCCTCCTTTCCTCGGTGTCCTGATTCCATTTCTCTGCAGACCCCTTCTGGGAGGCTTCCGTAAGGAAGGAGAAGAGGCATTTTATACCAGCACCAGGTTCCCTGCTCCCCTTTCAGATCACGGACACCCAGCCTCCTTGCCCTCTACCCTCTGTGACCTCTGACCTTCAAGCTCCGCTTCCGTGCCAGGTGGGCAGCTAAAGAGTGACTCGCAGAACACACACTCCTGGTCCCAGTGGGCACAGAACATTCCTGGCTGGCAGTGGCACTGGGTTTTCTGTTTTGTAGTGCAAGGTGCGGTCTCCCTGAGGCCCAGCACTGGTGGGGAGAGGGCAGAGCTCAGCGGAGGGGCTACGTGCCCGGAGACCCCCACCCTCCCCGGCACGTCCCCACTCACCCTCGTCACAGGGGCGGCACAGCTGGCAGTTGAGGAGGTGGTTCCAGTGCTCATTGTAGGAATTTTCGGCACAGTCAGAGCAGACCGTGTTCCGGCTGCGGCTGCATTCGGTTGTGATGTATGTGCCTTGGGTGTGAGGGGGCAGTAGGAATGTCAGGTCACTTGCTGTGGCCTCGCCTGTCCCGGGGTCTCCTCCGGATGGCCCTCCAGCTACCTCAGTGGGACACAGAGCATGGAGGCCCGGGGAAGGGGGCAAATCTGCGTGCCTACCCATGAGGGATGCCGCTGTTTCTCTCCCTTGTCTCTGCCAGCTCGTTCTCCCGGGAGGCAGCGGGAGGCCCCGTAACCCCTCTCCCTGCCCCTGGCTTCCTCCGGCCATCACCTCTCACCTGGGGGGCAGCGTGCACAGCAGACCCGGTGCTTGGGCTCGTAGTACTCCTTCTCCTGGTCCTGGCAGGTTTGGTTCTCTGCACGGTACGGGGGCACCTTCAAGGGGACGTGGAGGTGAGGAAAGGCCTTCCTTCAACGGAGGCCGGTTTGGGAGGGACGAGGGAGAAGGCCTGGCAGACCCCCGTTCCCCACCCTCGCCCGCCCCGCGGCCGCCTGCACAGCGCCCTCACCAGTCGGGGCTGGGACACCGCCAGGAGCCCGCAGAGGCCCAGCGCCAGGGGCCCCCAGGCCAGGCCGCGGGGAGGGGCGGCCCAAGGCAGGCGCATGGCGGCCGGGCGGGTGGAGGCCCGGGGGGGAGCGGGAGGCCGCGGCGGCCTGGGCAGTGCCGTCGGCAGCGCCCCGAGCCCAGGGGCCGGGACGGGACTCGGGGCCGACGTGCCCCTGGGGGCCAGGAGCGGCCTGGCCTCCAGGGCTCCAGCCGCGGGGCTCAGGAAGTGGGAGTGGAGCGAGCCGGCGGCGGGGCGGGGACAGGGAGCGCTGGGAGCCGGGTCTGGCCTGTCGCAAGCGGGAAGAGGAACAGGCTTGGCTGCCTCGACGCGGGGCGGGAGGGGCGGCCGGGAAAGCACGTGAGGGCAGCGGCCGCCGGAACTGGGGCCTCCTCCCTTCTTCGGAAGCGGGGCGCCAGCTGGCACGAGAGGGGCCGCGGAGCCAGGGGGCAGCTGGAGTTGGGGACAGCAGTGGACAGCGAAGTGCCAGATCTGGAAAACAAACGGATGTGGTGGCGATGGTAGCACAAGGTTGTGAATGTGATTTACACCACAGAATTGTGTATTTGAAAGTGGTTAAAATGGGAAATGTTATATATTATTACCACAATAAAAATGTTAATATATCTGTGCATATGAAGTTAAAAATTATAAACAAAGCAAAACACAAAACCACAAACAGATGGACCAGGACTGGCAAACAAAGAAGGCTGAGCATGCTACCACTGATGTGAACATTGAAAAATGTAAAATAAATGGTTTATAATGTAGAATGTAGGGGAACTAGCAATAGAGAGCAATTAATGAAGGGGGAACGAAAACCCAATGAGAACAGATAAGCGATCGTGAGTAAATTTAACATTCTGGGAATGCCCAGGAATGTCTATGGCTTGTTAATTTCTGGTGGGTATGGTAGGAACAAGTTCACAAAAATGTTACTATATTAGGTTATTTTCTTGGGGTAGAGTAGGAAGATGTTGGAAGTAAAGGAGCTATTTTAGGTTAGTTGTCTTTTTCTTACTCCCTTGTTATGGTTTGTTTGAAATGTTTTTCTATCATATGTTTAAAAAAATTTTTTTTATATAGTTAATTTTTTTTTTTTAAAAAGAGTTAATTAAAAAAAATGAAAAAAAAAATACGCAGAGCACCCTTGAGGAGCCGGTAGAGAATGCTGGGGTGTTGGGCTTCCCCACCTCAGTGGTTGCTGATGTGCTCACAGACATAGGGGACTGATGGTTTGATGGGTTGAGCCCTCTACCACTGGACTTGCCCTTGGGAAGACTGTTGCTGCAAAGGAGAGGCTAGGCTTGCCTATAATTGTGCCGAAGAGCCTCCTCCCGAATGCCTCTTTATTGCTCAGATGTGGCCCTCTCTCTCTAGCTAAGCCACCTTGGCAGGTGAAATCACTGCCCTCCCCTCTATGTGGGATCTGACACCCAGGGGAGTAAATCTCCCTGGCAACGTGGAATATGACTCCCGGGGAGGAATGTAGACCCAGCATCGTGGGATGTAGAACATCTTCTTGACCAAAAGGGGGATGTGAAAGGAAATGAAATAAGCTTCAGTGGCAGAGAGATTCCAAAAGAAGCCGAGAGGTCACTCTGGTGGGCACTCTTATGC
>PVKY010005457.1:0-17381 GCA_004027775.1 Bradypus variegatus
GACTGGCCTCCAGCTCTCTGCCATTCTGGAAGAGTGAGTGACCTCTTCCTCACTGTGCTTGGGGGTGAGCCCTGTCAGTGGAGGTGAGAAGAAGGGTCCTCAAGACCTGGTTTCCCACCCCCCAGGGCCCTGACTGGCTCTGCTCCTTTTCCCACCCAGCTCAAGTGCTACCACAAGAAGTTCCGGAGCCCAGCTCGAGATGTCATCTTCCGTGTGCAGTTCCACACTTGTGCCATCCATGATCTGGGTGTTGTCTTTGGGAAGGAAGACCTTGATGATGCCTTCAAAGGTGGGCTCCTGGGGGTGAGGCCAATGCAGGGGCTCCTGTGACAGGGTGGGGAGCCCAGCTTGAGGGAAGGAGGAGGGCAGGGGGACCGTCTTTTCTGAGTCACATGGTCTGCCAAGTCTCAGGGTATTTTCGTGACTGTGGGAGGGAATGTTTGAGGCTGGGATGGACTGGGGATCTGGGTTTTCAGTGAAGTGGGGATAAACATGATCTTCATTGCCCCTGTCCCCCAAATCCCTGGGCTGGTTTATATCTTATAACCTTTTCCTACTGCTTTCCCTATATTTCCTTTGTCTTACTATAAGAATTTTTTCAATGTTCATTGGGCATCTGCTTTGTGCCAGGCTCTGTGCCAAGTGCTGGGGATTCAAAGTAAAAAAAAAAAATGACATGGTTTGACTTGGTGGAGCTCAGAAATCTCACGAGTGGGGAGGCAGACGTAGCAAGAAATTCTTCTCCTGTGAGGTGAAAGAGCAGTAATGGAGGGTCTGGGCAGCAGTGAGGGAAGCAGTGAGCTTTCAGGAGACCCCTCTGCCTCCTTCCTCTATCCATGTGAGGTTTAGCTGTCTCACACTCAGGCTCAGGACAGAGCCACATCCATCTGCCCTTCCGTCCATCCCCAAAGCATCGCTTGCATGTCTCTGTGCGCCTGGTGGGTGCTAGGCCCTGGGGATACAGAGAGAAAGCAGTCAGGTCCTGCCCTCAGGGGGCTCACAGTCTCCTGGGAGAAAGAGACACACAAGTATCACTCTGCAGTGATAGAGGATAGAGGCCCCAGGGAGGGGACCCCTATATTGCTGTGACTCCTTCCTGCAGCTGGTGGTCTGTGTCTAGACTGAGCCCAAGACAGAGAGCATTGAGGGAGCCTGAGCTCCCAGGAGGAGGGGCCCAAGCCCCACACTGGAGCCAGGAGGGCAAACACCCACGATGCAGTTACAATCATGGAACAGAATGTAAATGTTAGCAGTCTTAAGGAAACGTAACGGTATAGCTGACAAATATAGGCAGGATTGGAGAGAGGTAGAGGAAAGAGAGGGAAACAAATTTCTTCCCCTTATGTGGAAGGAATCAAGAGACACCTTCTAAAATCTACAGATAAGGACATCAAGGTTTAACTATTTAAAGTTTTCAAGGGCAATCAATAGATTGATAAAACTGATATCAACCTTTTGAAGTCATGAATAATGGTAGTGGCAATGATGATGATGATGATGATAAAACTAACTAGATTCAAGATGAAGGGAGGTGAGCTAGTGTAAGTGAGCCAAATTATTAATCTTCATGGTGAAGAATCAATAGAGATTATTTCAAATTGGTGTGTTTAGAAATATCGGCATAGGTTATTATTTAGAGTCTTGGAGGTAACCACTGGTACAACAGAAAACAGACATGGTTAGAAGTGGAGAAATAAGGACAAGGGCTAGGATAGGCAGAAGCCTTACTTTTCTTTGCATATCTATATGTTTAAATTACATATTACTTATTACCATATGATGTGTACATTAATTTTTTCAAGAAGAAAACTTTTTATGGAGTCCTTCTCAGGAATTACTTGCCCATTTTTGTTTTTCCTTCTCCTTTCTCAGATGATCGATTTCCAGAATACGGCAAAGTGGAATTTGTATTTTCTTATGGACCAGAGAAAATTCAAGGTATTACCCAAGTTAGAATCTGTTCTCCCACCCCTTCCCCTCCATCCTGACCTGTCCGATCCCACCCCATCATCCTCCCACTGGTCTGCTTTACGATTATCAAGTTATCTGTGATTGAGAGGTGGGTCAGCAGTAAAGGATCTGGGTATCAGAGTGGACCCCAGCTAAACAAAAACCAGTGACTTAATCTCTGGATAATAAAAATAAAAAAGCAGGCAGAGAGGCACTGAGTTGGATAAACTGTTCTGGCCCCATTAGGTCATAATCCTGTTATATTCAGAGGCTGATGGCTATGGAGTTGGAGGGAGTGCTGGAGGACACTCAGAGATGCTGGGTGGACAATGAATATTTATGAGAACTAAGGTTATTCAACCTGAAGACAAGTAGACTGATTTAATAATAACCTTTAAGCCTCCAGACTGGTTATATGTGGAGACCAGTTGTTTCCTATCTTATTTGAGGACAGAATGGGAGGGGATGAAGTTAGGTTACAGGCAGAGGGACTCTGGATGGAGTAAAGAAAGGGCTGCCAGACCAAGAGGGTAACTTACCCTGGAAGTCCTGCCTTGCAGCTTGTGCTGTTTCGGTTTCTGGGGCTTTCTGTACATGGGTGGGAGAGGCTCTGCCTCTCCCCTCAAGTCTCTGGCTGGGGTGCAGAGCATCTTAAGTGGGGGCAGAGGGATGGCTGAGATGACCTTTTAGCTGTGGCTCCCCTGCTGTCCCTGACTCCATGTGGCCCACTTCAAGCATCTCCCACACTCCCTTCCGCTGACTCCAGGAGCAGCCTCTCTGGTCTCCTGACACTGCTCCAGGGGCCCCTGGGATGGAAAAGAGAACAAGGCAGACATCCAGCCAAAGGGTACCCCCAGCTTTCTCCCAGGGGTCTTCATTCCTCAGTGCCCCTGTCCTGATTTACCCGTATGACCTGGAAGGAGCCTTTTTTAAGAATGCAAGAAACCAGACTCCTAGGTTCTCCTTCCAACTTAAGCTGCTGGTCCTCCCCCTTCCCTAATGCTCGAGAAAACGAGAAGTCCCTTAGGGAGCCTCCGTAGGGGAGTTTGTTGGCTACCTCTGTGTTCCAGCTGCTGATGTCTTTCTCCTTCTCCTCACTGCCTCCCCCACCCCTCTTAGGCATGGAACACCTGGAGAATGGGCCCAGCATATCTGTGGACTATAACACTTCCGACCCCCTCATCCGCTGGGATTCTTACGACAACTTCAGTGGGCCCCGGGATGACAGCATGGAGGGTAGGTGGGGACCAGCGGCTTCCAGTCCCGTCCCTCGAGCCCCCATCCCCTCTCCAAATGGCCCAGCCGCTGCTCCGCCGCTCCTGTGTTCTCAGCTGGTCTGAGAGGAGGCAGAGGTGGGTGGCTCGGGGTGAAGCAGAGAAGTCCGAGGCACCTCTGAGAAATCACAGGTCCGTGGGGGAAGATAAAGCAAAACCTGAATATGTTAAATAATGAGGATAGAGCTGGAGAATGCAGCAAAGCAGCCAAATGGGGGTGTCACGGGGGTGCACCCTTGGTGCCAAATGAGTCCCACAGACAGTGAACGCTCCGGGACTGGCAGGGGGGGATTTTTGAGAGCTGGAGAGGTCAGGGAGGGTTCCTTGGAGGAGGTGGCCTTGAGGGGAGTGTGAAGGATCTTACTGGCCTCAGAGATACTCCCAGTGCTGCAAACACAGCCTTTGTTAGATTCCTTTTAAACCCGTCGTTGGATTTCTTCAGGTTTGCTGCCGGAGTTCTCTGGGGTCAGAGCACTAGGAGGGCAGCATCTCGGGCCTCCAAGCTTTCATCAACAGCCAATGAAAATGTCTGAGTGCTGAAAACAAAGTGATAGTCTCCAAAATTTGAAAAGGAAGCCGCAGAATTGAAATTAAAACATGTTTAATTTAGTTCCCAAACCTAACATTATGTCAAATGGTCGACTGCAGCTCAGTTCAACTCTTGAGTGAGTTCTAGATGAGTTGTATTTATTTATGTGGTTCATTTAAATATGCGTGATGGGATGTGGGAAGGGGTTGGAGCCTTGGATGTCTTGAGATGCCCTGACTGGGGTTTGGGTGCAGCTTGCTTTCCTGATTTGTCATCGACCCGCCCTCCCCAACAGAACGTGAGAGCTGGGAGGGGCCATGGGCTGTCATGTCCATCCCACTCCCAACCCATTTTCAGCTGGGGTAACTGAGACCCCTGAAGGACGAGCATCTTGATGCTCTGGGTTGTGCCTTTTCAATGATACCAGAAACCAGCCTCTAGACTTGTCCTCTGAGCTGAAGCCAGTCCTGGGCTGGGGCCGTGCCCTCCTGGGACCCGTGGCCTGTGGCCTTCCCCCGGCCTCCTTCCTCGACACCACACGCCCCCCAACCCCCCTCTCTGATGGTTTGGATTTGGTGACTCTATGTGAAAGTCTTTTAGGCCTTTTCTTGAATGGAATTGCTCCCTTGGAGACATCAGAATATGCGAAGGATTTAGGAGAGAGGTGGGAGGGAGGGTACAAAGTAAATGGCTTGTCCTGGTGCCCACTGTCGTTCCTCAGCCCCTTCTTGCCCCCACCCCACTGAGGCTCCTCTCCCAAAGGCCTCTGCTCCCCCGACCTGGGCCCTCGGGCTGAGTGCCGGGAGAGAGCAGCTGGGGAGACGATTAGTTCTGTGATACCAGTGGCTGCCAGCCTAATTGCTCATCCTTCTGGGATGTTTGCATTTTTAACAAGAACACTTGGCCATTTGGAGGAATTTCCATCATCTCCCCATCTGTCTCCCTGGTGTGGATTCAGTGCAATGATAAATGTAACAACATTTAGTAAACTATAAAGTGCCAGGCAAATAAAAGGTAAAATAATTAAGGGTGGAAGAAGTAGACATGGGAAAGTCAGGGCCTGAGAGAGTAGGCCATGAGGGAAGGAAGAAGAGCAGATGGGAGGCCCTGGGAGGCCCTGGGGACAGCGAGAGGCAGGGAAGGGGCAGGAAGTGCTGGGGTAAGGGAAGGCCCCTCCTGCCCCCTTGTCCGCCCCTCCTCTCTCTGATCTGATCTGCTCCCCCAGGCAGGGGCCTGGACTCAGTGGGGACTTTGGGGCCAGTTAAAGGTCAGCTCGTCCTGCAGGGACAGAGGGGTTCCTGTCTGCAGACTGAAAAGCTGGCCCCATGCCTGGGGGTGGGCAGGGAAGGCAAGGAAGCTCAAGGCTCTGCTGGTCTCTTCCCTGGCCTGGCTTGAGGGGACTGTGTCTGGGTCCTGGAGCTTCCCAGCTGGGTGGTCACTAGGGGAGACCCCCCCTGCTTCCACAGCTCTTCCTGATGCTGCTGCCTGTGTATCCCCCCACAGGGATGGGAAAACAAGCCAGGCCAGCCCCGAGACGGGAGGCCTTGGTGGATGAGGCAGGAGCAGTGACTATTACCCCAGTCTTGTTCTGGCAGGCTTGAAGTTCTGGGACCCAGAGGTAGAAGATCTTCCTCTGGCTAATTCTCTAGTCCAGAGAGAAAGAGAGGTGGGAGGCCTGCATCTGCCTCCCCAGTGGGGCAAGTCTCCCATAGTTCATGTGCTGGCTGGAGTAAGGGCAGCTGGTCACCAAATCCCCAAAGCTTGAGCTGGAGCAGGAAGGGGCTGGGCCCTTCACTAGAGAGGTCCTAGAGCTGGATGGGTGGCCTTGTAGGGTGTGGGTGGTTCCCAAGGCAGCTTTGCCTGCTCTCTGTGGAGATCATGGCCCGGCAAAGGAAGACTTGTCATGAGGTGCTATAGCACAGTAGTTAAGCCTATGTGCTTTAGAACTGGGCTGCCTGGGTTCACATCTCAGCTTCCCTTCTTTTTTAGCTGCATGCCCTTGGGCAAATTATTTAGCCTTTCTATGTCTTAGTTTCCTCACCTACAAATTTGGAACTTGCTGACCTCAGCTCTCACCCCTGGGCAGACAAGACCACCTCCTGTCCTGCTTGTTGGGATGAGGGAGGGGATGAGACAGGAGGTTGTGGAGGGGGTGGAGTACCCAGGACACCAGCAGGTGCCCAGGGCAGGTTTTCAGCAGGGCTTTGGTCCAGGGACAACCTGTGGGCCCTCCCTGGGGAATTCCTCTGGTGAGGGGCTGGCTGCTCCAAATAGGGAGAGGAGAGTGCATCTAAGGTGAGACCGGGCATTTCTGGAAGTGGCTCACTTCTTCTATTTCAGACCAGGCCAGCCCCCTAGAACCACTGGGTGGCATGGAGGGGAGTGCGGGGGCCAGCGGTTAGGCACTGGGGACAGATATCATGTCTGGTCTGCACCCCCACCTTGGCCCTCTCCAGGCTGTGTGGGTGGGCCAGAGCTGGCCTCAGGAAGGCCCTCCAAGTGTCCTGACTCAACTGCTCAGCCACCAGCTCAGAAACTACTCTATATTTAACCCCTTACTTGCTGCCTTCCCCCTGTCCCTCCCCCAAACCTGTTTAAGTTTAGAGCTAGCAGCTTGGTAACACTTAAAGCGCTCGTCCATTCCCTTGGGACCTCCGGGATCAACTTTAGCTGCAAAATGAAGGAAGCAGGGCCCTGTGGGGAGCTTCTGGTTTTCTGCAGGCCGACTTCCCAGGCTGGAATGATGTGGGCCTATCATAAAGCTTCCCTGATGCCCTCCTTCCACAGTGAGGAAGCTGAGGCTCAGAAAGGGCAGGACTTGCCAAAGGGGAAGGAAACCCCCCACCAGTGGAGCCTGGCTTTGCACAATCTCAGTTCATGCTCTACTACTGTGATTTTGTGAATGACAAAATGGAAGAGTGGAGAGGTTAACGAACTTGCCGTGGGTTATGCCGTAAGTGGTGGAGTTGTTATTTGAATCCTGATCCCTTTCCACCTTCCTTGGAACTCGGCTACTTCAGCCCCACATGTCACCTGATTCAGTTGGCCCCTTAGGATGCTTGTCCAACTCTTCCTCACATCCTTATGATAACAGGGGGCTCACTGCCATACGGTGCAGCCCATTTCTCCGTTGGATGGGTCCTGGAAATAGAACCATGGAGAAGACGGAAAAGGGACAGCTGTGCCTCTTCATGGACAACGTGGCTGCGGCAGTCAGATGCCCTGGGGGGAGTGGGGGTCCAGGGCTGGGTTTTGGGCAGAGGTTTGGCCCCCGCCAGCCTCCTCCTTGCAGGCACTCTCTCTCTTTCTCCAGTTTGATCTGGAGCCTGCCAGCTCAGCTCTCTGGCTGACACCACGTTTTACAGCCTCCAGAAGCTCCATTAGCTCCTTGGCCTGAGTTCTGAAGCCCCATACTCAGATCCCAGATCCCCATGGGTGCGAGCGGGGCCACGATTTTGCCTGTGCTGCACAGAGGAGGCTCCACATTCCTCTAGAGTGTTCCATGGCAAACCTTCTCGGAATCAAGCCCCGAGACCAAGGGATGTGGACTGCCTTCCACCTCCGATAAGCCCAGAGGCTGCCGGAGCCCAAGTTCCCTCACTGTCCACCCATGGTGCCTCCTTCCCTGACCTTAGATGTTGAGTTGTTTAGAGGTTCTTATGACTTAGAGGAGAGTTTTTGGGGAAAGGGGCTGGGAGATGAGTAAATGAGGGGTTGAGAAGGAGATTGCTCAGGGCTGAAAGAAAGAAATGGGGGAGAAAGTGACAAGTCCACTGCCTGGCTGGAGGTGGCCGGGGAGGGGGGCAGGTGTCCACCCCACTTCTGGGTTTCTCTTCCTGCTTGGTGCCTGTCAGCCTTTTCTTTTTCCGTGGGCAGTTCCACCAGAGCCAAGAGCTAGTGACAGGGTTTGGTTTTGTGCCCAAGCTTCTCAGTCCTCAAGATCTGAGAAGGGGCAGTTCCCTTCCTCAGAGGAGAGCTTTCAGCCACTTCTTTTGTCCGTGCTGGGAAAGGACCTCCTTGTCTGGATCTAGGAAGTCCCTTGCCTGTGAAGACTTCCATGAGCTAGGCTTGTCCAAGGACTCTGAGTTTTTTGAGAGAAAGGAAATAGGGAGAGAGAGACATGGCTAACAGGCAGGGAGTGAGGAGAGAGAAACCAAATGAGAGACCCGGAGAGAGGACAGACAGGCAGAGACAGATAGACATTGGACTGGGAGGCAGGAGATTTGGGTCTGGGTGTTCTTGGTGACTCCTTCACTTTGTCTTCTTTATTCCCTAGAAAATGAGGGGTTTGGACTAGGCAGCAGTTCTTCCAGGTTCTTTGAGCCCTATCGTTGTTTCTTTTTGTGACTTGTGAGGAGCTAAGATGGGCCTGCTGAGCTTCCCTCTCAGATCTTCCCAAGTTGAGCTTGGAGTGGGAAGCAGCTTAACTTAGTGGATGGGTCAGTCAGGAGAGGCTCTGTTAAACTGCAGTAATGAGCAACTCCAAATTCTTTCGTGGGCTTAACCCAACAAAAGCATATTTCTTACATGTGCTACATGCCCAGTGTGCATTGGCGGGGATCTCTGATCAGCATAGTGGCCGTACGCTGATGGTGGCCTCCTCTCCTATATGCATCTGTCATGTCTGCTGCAGTGGAAAGAGGACATGGTGACTTACACACTGGCCCTTAGAGGCTTCTGCCTGGGAGTGACACATTTTACTTCTCACATTTCTTTGGCTCAAACAAGTCACAAGCCATAGGTAGAAAACTGGAAAGAACGGTGAACAGTCTAAACTCTATAATAGAGTTGAAGACTGTGGGCTCTGGAAACAGAAGATCTGGTTCCAAACTCTGTTGATTATAGCTGTGTTCCTTGGTCAAGTCACTTTGCCTGAGACCCAAATTCCTTATCTGTAAAATGGGCGCAATAGTAGTACCTTCCTCTGTACAGGGTTGTTGTTAAGATTCAATGAGGTAATGCAGATGAAATGTGAAAAGTAGGGCACCTGGTACTTGCTATGTTGGCAGTAGTTTCTGTTATTATCATGGAAGTGCTGGTGGAGGGAAGAGATAGATACGATTTTGAATGTATACAGTCCCTCTCCTATTAAGAAATAACCCCATACCCCCTTGCTTCTGTGCTCTCTGGGAACCATATAGGGCTGGCTCTGTTCCCACTGGAATCCCATTGTTGGGAGTCAGGAGACTTGTACTTTTAGACCTGTCTCTGACACCAACTTGCTGTGTGACCTTGGTAAGGTTACTCCCCCTCTCTGGGTCTGTTTCCTTATCAGTGAATTGAGGATGGTGGACTTCAGCTCTAAAATGCTCCTGATGATGATGATGGCATTGACGATGATGATGATGGTATTGACACTGATGAAATGATAGCTAGCCTTGTGCGCTTTTTGGGAAAAGGCAACATTGAATATAAGTTCTCTTAGCTAATCCTCCCCTCAGCCCCACTAGGTAGGCACTATTTTGTAACTATTAGGTTGAACAGACAGAATTTGCTGGGTGTGATTATAAAGCCACTTTCTTTTGTCTACCACTGCTCTTTAAATTTATCCTGCTTCCCCTGCCCCTGAGTGACATTCAGGCAAGTCCCATCCCTTTCCTGGTTATTCTCAGCTGATACAAGTCCTCTGGTCAGTAATGAATATGCCCAGGTCAGTGTAATATTCAAAACTTGATACTTCATTCAAAGTTACAGTTCCGTCCCATTGTCAGCTCCTACCTGACCACCAGCAGTGTGTGTGTGTGTGTGTAGCTCAGTAGGTTTCCCCTCTGTTTCCCTGACTTATGCTTTTAGGGGTGGGAAGAAAAGAGGGAAGAGTCTGGAACATTCTTGCTTGACTAACACCATTGTGAGATTGCCCAGGCACCCCTGTACAGAGACAGTGGCGTGGTGATGTGGCCTCTTGGGTTCCTTGTCAGTGGAGGATTCTGAAGGTGTTGGATGTTGACTATTGCTCTCCTGTGCACTTTTTTTTAAGTTTCTTTAAGAATTTCAGACATTTACAAACACATTATACCTACCAAGTGACAGTCCCCCTCCCATCTCCTGGTAACCTTTAATTTAGTTTCTATCTTTACAAACTTGCTATTTCTACATGTTTTATATAAGTGAAATCATACAGCTTTGTCCTTATGTGCCTTGTTTATTTATTCAGCGTCATTCTTTCGAGGCTTGTTCATGTTACAGCCTGTCCCAGACCTTCATTCCTTCTTATGACGGAGTAACATTCCATTGTGTGCATAGACTACATTTTATTATTTATGCATTCATCTGTTGTTTCTGCCTTTTGGCTACTGTGAAAAGTGCTGCTATGAACATCAGTGTACGAGTATCTGTTTGAGCCCCTGTTCTCACTTTCTTTGGGTATATACCCAGGAGTGGAATTGCGGGGTCATGTGGTAATTCTATATTTAACTCTCTGAGGAGCTGCCAAGCTGTCTTGCACGGCGGCGGCGTAGTTTTACATTGCCGCAGCAGTGCATGATGGTCCCAGTTTCTCCGCTTCCTCACCAACATCTTATTTTGTTTCTTTTTTCCTTCAGTAACAGCCATCTTTGTGAGTGTGAAGTGATATCTCATTACAGTTTTGATTTGTCCCCTGTGCACTTTTGTGGGTACCCCTCCCACTCCCCACCACTGCCAAGAAGTCTCTCTCTCACTGTTCCATACAGTGGGTGAGTGCAGCTCTGTTCGCACTCAGAACCCCTTCCTCAGGGGTCCCACGCTCCTTCCAGCCTCTTGTGGCTCTCTCCCACCAGATCCGAGAGGGCCCAGGCCTTCACCTTGGTCCACAGCAGGCACGTAAGCCTTCTGCCGCCGCACCGCCTGGGGGTGCAGTTGCCCGACCCAGCCCCTCTCTGTTCCTGGCCCCGCAGCCAGTGCCTGCCTCTCACCCTTGAGGCTTTTCAGGCCTGAGCCAGGGCCCAGTGTTTCATGTTCTCCATCCCCAGCGGCCTCAGGTTGAGTGCTTCAACAGACTCGCGGGGGTGAGGGAGAAGCCCTTAGCAAGGGCTCTCTCTAAAACCACTCTCTCCAAAATTCCTCATATAATCTCCCACTTCCTGATCTTTTTACACCCTTGATATGTGTGAGGGATGCTGGGGGTGGTAGGGAGTGTAGTTGAAAGCCACAAAACTCTTTTTCAGCCATCTCTTTTGCTTTTGTTCTTAAATTTAACAGCTATATTGACATAACTTAATATCATAAATCCACCTGTTTCAAGGGTACAATTAATGGGGTTTTGATACATTTAGAGTTGTGCAACCGTGACCACAATCTGGTTTTAGGACATTTTCATCACCTCCCAAAGAAATCTCATTCCCATCAGCAGTCACTTCCCCTTCCTGCCCCGTCCCCGCCCCCAGCTCCCGGCCTCACGCACCCTCTAGTCTACATTCCATCTCCGTAGATTTGTCTATTCTGGACATTTCTTATCAGTGGAATCATGCAAAATATGGTCGTTTGTGTCTGGCTTCTTTCACTTAGCATATTTTCAGGGTCCATCCATGTCATATCACGTATCAGTATATTTTGTTCCTTTTTGTTGCCGAATAATACTCAGTTGTATGTATATTATCACATTTTGTTTATCTCCTCATCAGTTGATGAACATTTGGGATGTTTCCGCCTTCTGGCTATTATGAATGACGTTGCTATGAGCATTCAGGTACAGGGTTTTGAGTGGATGCTTTTCATTTCTCCTGAGTCATATGGCAGCTCAGCTCTGTGATGAAGGTGTTGAGGAACAGAACCTGCAGACCGTTTTCCAAAGTGGTCAAGTCATTTTCTGTTCCTTCCAGCACTGTATGGGGGGCTCCAATTTCCCTACCTCCTCATCAACACTTGTTATTATCTGACTTTTTGATTATAGCTGTCTTAGTGGATGTGAAGTGACATCTCTTTGTGGTTTTGATTTGCATTTCCATAGGAATTAATGATGTGTAACATCTTTTCACATGCTAATTGGCCACTCTTATAGAGGAATGATTATTCAAATCTTTGCCAATTTTAAAAATTGGGTTATTTGCCTTTTTATTAAATAATAAGAGTTCTTTATATATTCTGGAAATGAGACCTTTATCAGATAGCTGATTTGCAGATATTTTCTCCCATCCTGTGGGTTGTCTTTTCACTTTCTTGATGTCACCTATCTCTGTTTGTGAGCCATGCATGGTGCTCTCCTACCTCCCTTTTGGAATGTGGCAACCATCTTCCTGGAGCCTTTTTAAAAACTGAGACACAAGGGCTTTCATATTAGCATCCACTGATGACTTCTGCTGTCACTGTATAGATGAGAAGCTGAGGAAAGGAACAGATGGGGTAAGGACCTTGCTTGTCCAAGGTGATATCCTGCATAAATGGTGAAGGCAGGATTCCAACCTGGGGTCTGGAGCCAGAATCAGCCATCTGCTCTGCTAGCTATCATTTTATGATCTGATCTGAAAGATTATCCGTCTGCAGCCTGAGATGCTTTAGGCTGTTGGGACTGATCTCTCTCCAGCCTTAGAACTGGTGCCTGGGGTGGCCTGGCATGCTTGCCCCATTATGCAGAAGGGGAGGCTGAGTGGGTTTCCAGATCCCTGGCTGTCAGAGCAGCAAGAAAGCCCACGAGCTCTGCCTCCCAGCTACCCCAGCTGCCTCTGCAGCTCTGTCTCCCTTCAGTCCCGGGGTCCTGGCAGGATGATGGAGGGTAATGAGAAGGTGGCCCCTTTCGGGCAGGGAGTGAGGAGTTAGGTGGAGGTGGGGACCAGCCCCTGTGCCTGCTCTGGGTGAGGAGGGAGAGTGGGAGAGAGCATGTGTCCCATGGTAAGTGCTCGCCCTTGACATATTTTTGCAGGGTTTGACATTCTTGCCTTCTGAACTTTGGGGTAAGATGTGGGAGGAACCAACAAGAAAGAGGAGTGCGAGACTGTAAGTGGTTCCAAATAATTCAGGAAAAGGATCCAAGGACCCCAGAGTGCCCCTTGTATCTGAGGAGAGGGTTTTAGCCAGTGACGTTCTGGGTGTGGAGGCCGAGAGCCTGAGATTCGGCACCAAATTGATTTTTGTTGTGAAATCCTGAACTGACTCCTGGAGAGGGCAGCTCTTCTGGTCTGTGACTTTGACATGGGTGGGGAGAAGTGTGGGGAGAAGAGGAATTCAAAGCTGCTGCTGGAAGCTTCTGCCCTGTCCTGTCCTGTTATGCAGGACAAAGAGCTTAGACTGCAGCAGGAGGGGTTTGAGTTAGTCGCCTGGTAGAACTTCCCAACACTAAGAGGGTGGATTGACTGTGGCAGGGAGGTTGGGTCCTTGTCCCCTTGGAATGTTGAGAGACAAGAGAGGCAGATCTCATGTGGGATGGACTCCATGGAGACAGTGACAGAGGCATGGAGGAAGTGGCTTCTTGGGTAGGAATCTGGGTGCCTTCTCCTCCCCCAAGAGAGAAGTCCTCTCCTGACTTATTGGAACAATATGAGTACTGAGAATGAAAATAGATGGTCAGACTAACCTGTGAGTAAAGGAGCTGCCACACTGGCTACACTGCCAGCCACTGCTTAGCAACTTTCCCTGCCGGGTGGGGCTGGTTTGTCCTGATGCCCTCGGACCCTTAGCTGGCACAGCTCAGTGTGGCAGCTGGCAGGCTTAGGAGGCAGCGCCTGCCCACGGAACACTGAGTAAACCAACACCCTCCTGAGTGAATGTGCCTTTGGTCCTCTGTAATCTGTGCCATCAGATAGACAGACATTGGAGGACCGGAGCCACTCAGAGCAGATCCGGAGCTCCAGGCCAGTGGAGGAGAGGCACAGCCGCACAGCTGGCCACTTTGCTGTGCTCAAATATCGCCACAGGGGGAGACGAGAGTGTGGGCTCCTTCCCCCTCAGGCGCTCCCTCCCTTTCCCCTCCTGCTGCACCTGGAGACAAGTGCAAGGGAGCTGGGTCCTTCAAGTCTCAAGATACCAACTCTGACATACTCAAGAAAGGAAATTTAAGCTTCCATTTGTCAAATAAGTTTTTCTTGCCCATCTAAAGCTACTTTTTGCCCTTCATGCCTGCCCCTCCTCCCTTCCCTCCTTTTTTTCTCTCTCTTCTTTCCTCTCTTCAAAGACCTAGATACCCACAGGGCACCTGCTGCGTGGTGGGTGCCGTGCTGTTCTGGGGATGTCAAAAGTCAGCTCTTGAGTTGCCTGGAGAAGGCCGGGGGAGATCGGGCAAGGGCACCGTCCACTCCAACCCTTGGCTGAACGGGGAAGGCTCTCCAGAGAGAGGCCTTCAGACAAGAAGCTCCTGGGGAGGGCAGTGGGCTGGGTGGATGCTTTGTAGAGGGGGCGCATCGGGACAGGGCCTGGGGCGGGGGAGTAGGTGGCCTTGGAAACAGAATTGTTTTTCAATTTAAAAGTGGTATAATAACACTGCTAGGTCCGGGTGGATAGAATTTTAGAATGTTGGAGTCTGTGATTGGGGAAGGGGGAGGTAAGATTGAGGCAAAGGTAGAGGGTGCCATACTGGTGAGGGTGAGGAGGTGAGAGTGGATGCAGGGTGGGCCTGATGGAGGTTCCCTGGGTTCCCTGGGTTCCCTCGCCTGTGCTGTCACAGCTCCCTGGAGCCAAGCTGAGTTGGCCTCCACAGCCCTTGGCAGGCCCTGGAGCTCCATTGGTCTCTCCCGTTGAAGGGGTACAGAGGCCTCTTCTCCTTAAGAGGAAGTTGGGATGTTCACCTTTGTTTTGTTTTCAGTTTTTCAAAAGCAACCTTTGCCCGGAGATTAAGAGAAAAGAAAGCACATGCACAAGCCTGATGGGGACCAGCCCGCAGGGGCCAGCTCTCTTGCCTTGATGGGCTTGGCTGACTGATGGGCTTTTGGCACAGACGTAGGCCTGTTTGCTTCTCCTCACCTCAGCCCGCCTGGGTGCTGGGGGGTGGGTGGGTGGGGGACTCTGCCGGGCCACTTGGAGTGCCAGCCAAGGCAGGGGCATGTCCACGGTGCCCTGGCTAGGTAGGCTGCAGGGCGCCCAGCCTTCTGCTTCAGCCCACGTCCGCGTTCAGCCTCCAATGCTGAAGGTTCTCTGCCTAGTTTTGGATAATTCCTTGCTGGATTCGAGGCTGCCCTCTTCAGGCCCTGGGCACCGCAGGAGGCCCTGCTGCCTTTGGAAGCTGTGCCCCTGACCCTTTTTGCCTGGGGCTTGCTTGCAGGTGCTACCTGAGGCTGATGTGCTCTTCGGCACAGTTTAGCTCCTTCACGTATCGCCCTGGCTTTGGGGCCCATCTCTCAACTGGGCTTCTAGAAGTAGCCTCCTTCCCTGGAGCGTGTCTGCATCCTGTCCACTCCCTCCTCTGCCTACCACCTGGTGCCCTTCTCTTCCTGCCACGGATCTCACCTTCTCCCCTTCTTGGGCCACTCTGCAAGGCCCTGCTTTCTGTCTGATGAAGGGTGCTGAGGCCATTTACAGGCAGAGGGCTCAGTGGTTCTGGGGTCTGGGGAGCAAGCAGTCCTTTTTCTTCTCACGGTTCTCCTTCCTCTGCTTCTCCAGCTTCTCGGGGGTGATTCATCTCCTATAATCTCTTCCTTTCCTTTTCGTTCCCCTCTCCTGGCAAGAGAGCTTCTAAAATCACAGAGCTCACATAGCTTCAGGAAGAGGCTGCTCCTACTGAAGTTAAGGCCAGTGTCATGGAGTGCCCGGAGAAGGGGCTAGAACGTGTTCTTGGGAGGGGAGAGGCCCCACTGTGGTGAGGCTGGGGGTGCAGGGCTCGGGCTACCGTGGTCACTCCCCAGCTCTGCCTCTCACCTCCTGTTGACAAGCCATGTGGCCTCTCTGAGCCTCAGTGTCCTCACCCGTAAGATGGGCACAAGGGTAAGACCTGTTTGATAGGGTTGCAGTGAGGATTAAATTACATGAGAAACTCCATGAGTGCTTAGCTCAGTGCCTGGTCTAGAGTAAGCACTTGGTAAATGATAGCTGAAACTAATGCCTCTCCCAACTTTGGCTGGTACTTTACAAATGCCTCCCTGTGTGTAAGTCAGTTCCCCTTGTGATCATCCCAGTTGTAGAGCTGGAATTTCTAAGACCAGAGTTCTTTCTATGAGCGCAAACCCGGTGTTTCTCTCTCTTTCCCAATCATCATCCCTGTACCAATCTCCATTCCGACATGTGAGCTGCTGTTTCTGCTCAGGCGAGGAGGGATGTGCTGGGGTCACACAGCCAGTGGAGGGCAGAGCTGGGCTTAGCTGCAGGGTCCTGCTAGGGTCTTAACCTCCATAGGGCCTGCCTCCCTGGCACCAGTCATCAACAGTGCCTAGGCTGTGGGTTATGGTGCTGTTCAAGTTTGCTAATGGTGCTGCCAGAATGCAAAACACCAGAGATGGATTGGCTTTTATAAAGGGGGTTTATTTAGTTACACAGTAAGCCATAGAGTGTCCAAGGTAATGCATCAACAATCGGGTACCTTCACTGGAGGATGGCCAATGGTGTCCGGAAAACCTCTGTTAGCTGGGAAGGCACGTGGCTGGTATCTGCTTTGGAGTTCTGGTTTCAAAATGGCTTTCTCCCAGGACATTCCTCTCTAGGCCACAGCACCTCTTCAAAATGTCACTCTCAGTTGGTCTTGGGGTGTCTGTCCTCTCTTAGCTTCTCCAGAGCAAGAGTCTACTTTCAACAGCCATCTTCAAACTGTCTCTCATCTGCAGCTCCTCTCTCACTTCTGTGCATTCTTCAAAGTGTCCCTCTTGGCTGCAGCAAGCTCGCTCCTTCTATCTGAGCTTATATAGTGCCTATGCTGAATGGGCGGGGCCACATCTCCATGGAAATTGTCCAATCAAAGTCATCACCCACAGTTGGGTGAGTCATATCTCCATGGAAACATCCAATCAAAAGGTCACAACTTAATCAAAAAGATTAACCAATCTGCCCTCACAGGATTCCATCAAAGATAATGGTGTTTTGGGAGCCATAATACATCCAAACTGGCACAGGTGCCTTCTGGAACAGCTGTACTTCCCATTTGAGAAAACATATGAGAATGTGGGACAGTGAGAAGGACGTTGATTAGAGGAATAACCTTGAATCCATTCTATTGAAGGTGAAAAAAATAACAAATCATATAAGTTTTTCCATTGGTGGGCTGTCCTCAATCACATTCACTTATTCACTCAACAAACAAACGTTTATTAAGCACCTACTATGAACCAGACGCTATTCTAGGGGCTGAGGATATAAAAGTGACAAAGCAAAAATCCCTGCCCCTGTGGCAATCACATTCTAGTGGGAGAAGACAGACAATTAAAAAATGAACATAATAACTAAATGAGAGAGCATGTAAGGTATTAAGTACGCTGGAAAAAATAGAGCAGAGTAAGGGTGGTTGGGAGTGCAGGGGTCGAAATTTTTAAAACGAGTGGTCAGCATGGGCCTAAGTGAGGAGTGGACTTTGGGGTAGAGGATGGGAGAGATGAAGGAATGAGCCAGGCAGTTATCAGGGGGAGGGACATTCCAGGCAGAGAAAGAGCCAGTGCAAAGGCTCTAAGGCAGGGGTCTACCTGACATGTTTGGGCAACAGCAAGGAGGCCAGGGTGGCTGGAGTGGAGGTTGCAATAGGAGATGAGGTCAGAGGTAATGGGAATCAGAATTCTTAGGGTCTGGCGGCCTTTGTAAAGATT
>PVKY010005458.1:0-17376 GCA_004027775.1 Bradypus variegatus
GATGCTGCCAGACATGGGGGGCACAATCCACACCCAGTCGGCCGGGCAGCCCCCCCGGCAGCGGTACTCGTTCTCCATGTGCTTGATGAAGGACTCAGTGGCCGAGTGGTGGTCCACAATGGTCACTTTGTCGCTCTGCAGGAGGAAGGGGGGACAAGAGGTCCGGAGGTAAGAGAAGCTCGGGCATCTCGGGACTCCCCCCACCTTAGAGCTGTGTTTCCCAAAGTGTGGTTCCAGGAAGAATTTCGGCAGCGGAAGCAAGATAATGATTCTCTCTGCACGTCCCTTCCCATCTTTCTGATTATCCAACGGAGAAAGTATCAGCCGGGTGCTAACGTGACTTTGACCCAGCTATGGCTAAACTTCTTCCCCAGTCTCTTAGTCTTTGGCAGAGAGAGAGAGAGAGAGCAGATTTCGGCTTCAGAACCTCAGCCATGTCTACCTAGAATTTGACATCTTTGGTTTTCCTCGTGTTTTTTTGTTTATTTAACTTTTCAATTACCTTCTATTTATGGCAACTGACACTGGCTCTCCGTTTGTGGTAGGGATACAAAATCCTCTTGAAATAAACATTCTTAAGGAAGAAAAGTGAGTCTATTAAAAATCAAACAAGTAAATCCCAGCAGAAGGGGGTGGAGTGAGTGTCTGGGGAACTGGCTCTGGACCTGCTCTGACTGGCTTATTTAGATTCACACCTTATCTGAGCAGCCAGCAGTATCTCTCTTTGCCCACAAAGCCTTGCACCCTTCCTGCACTTAAAAACAAAAACCACCCACTTTGCTTTAATCTCTACCGTTTTGGGCTCATGAGTCTTCGGACCTCCACTTCCCCACCAGACCACCAAGTCGTACTCCGTCGCTTCAACTGCAGAAACCTCACTTCCTCCAAGGTTGAGAATGGAGGAGGCAGCCCCCAAATCCCTCGTGCAGGCTCAGCCTGTGATATTCTTCAGGGTACCCATTCTCTCCACTCCTGACGGTTTACAGTGACATCTATCTGGGGTTGGATTGCACATTTTCATTCCCGTCTGAGCATGCCTTCCATCGACATCTGTGGGCTTCTAGCTTCTTAGACTCCAGGCACCTGAAGACAGAGCTGGTCTCTATTCTATAGAGCGACCTCTGACATACAGGTCTCCCGATTTACCTAGAATCTCAGTTTATGCCCACTGCCTGGCATCATTATTTACAGTGGCTCCCTTTTGCTCTGAAAAGTATCCCGGTTCAGATGATAAAATTTAAAGCCATCTGATTATAACATCATCTAGCATGAAGCCACATGCATTTATGGGCTTATATGTTTTTGATGCTGCTGCTGATTATTTATCCCTGTTATGTGATTGGCTGAGTCCCAAAGAGATGGCAAGACACAGAAGATTCTTGCCATCTCAGTTCTAAGGAATCGTAAGCCACAAACCCTTTGTCCGATGGTCCCCGCCCAAGATCTGCCTTGGAGAGGAGGCATGCACTAGCAGAAGTAGACCACGCTAGGGGATGGGCACCCCCAGGAGGTGTTTTCTGGCTGCTCTGTCTCTTGACCCTCTGCAGCCAAGGCCTGAGAAGGTCTTTGTGCCCATCTAAAAATCTGAAAGCCAGGATGTGTGCCCCGGGGCTACCTGGAAGCTGTAGAGAACTGCGATGTTGATCTCCACCAGTGCCTGGTCCTTCCACAGGGAGGACGTCTTCCGCATGTCCAAGTTCATCTTCTTGGCCACTTCCTGAAAGGGGAAGGAGACACGGACTCACAGGCTGGGCCACCTCTGCACTCCACACTCAGGGGGGTCAGGGCTGGTGTCATTCACTAATTCCTCAGAAATCGATCAACTCATTCACAGATTGCTTGGCCCCCTCACTCACTCTAAAGAATTTTTTTGGAAAAACTGCAGATCTGGCTGGCCCCTTTTATTATAGAGCCTATATGTTCTAGCGGGGGACAGAGACAGTTAATTTTGTGATAAGTCGTAATTCCTATGAAGAAAATAAAATAGGGAAGAGGGAATATGTGACAAAGGGATATAGGAGCAGGGCTAATTCTACCGGTGGTCAGTGAAGGCTCACTGAGGGACTGGCAGATAAACTGAGGCCTAAATGATGAGAAGGAACAAGACGTTCACTAATCTGGGAAGGGGATGTTCTGGGCTGGGAGAAAAGCAAGTGCAAAGGCCCTGAGGTGAGAGCCAGCCTGGGCTGTCTGAGATGCAGGAGAGGCCAGTGTGCTTGCAGGGCAGTGAGCCAAGAGAGACGGACGGGAGACTGAGGCAAGGTCAGGTTTTTATTCCAAATGTGATAAGGAGTCTTTGAAGGGTTTTAAAGCAGAGGGATGGGCCTGGGAGTGAAGTGCTCTGATTTCCATTTGGAAAGGCTCCCGTCCATTTTGTTCCACTCCTGGAATGTCCACAACTTGGAACAGAGGCCAGGGAAGCTCTGAGCTCAAGGGGACACCTGTCTGATTCCATCGGACAGTGCAGGAAACTGAGGCTCAGAGAGGAGCACGGACTTACCCAGGATCCACACATGGGGTGTCAGTGCTGGAGTCCAGGAGACCCCTCATGTCCCCAACCTGGGGAGCTGCTACCCAACTAGCTGACTCCTTTAGCAAAACCACTTGAAAAAAACAAGCCACGCTAAAGCAGGATCTGATGTCAGGAACAGAGAAGACCCAGTAGCACATTCATTAATTAAAGCCCTGCTTTTTACTTCCTCCGTCAATTCTAGCTACTTGTGGGAATCCAGGTCTGGTTACAGAGTTAAGAATGTAACAAATTTTCAGATTTGGATAAATTGCTTCCCAGCCTCAGCTGTCAACATTTGTACATAATGCAAGTCGGAATTATGTACAGTCGGCTGGGGTGGGACACTCATTTAAGCCACCCAGTGACTACTCTTTGAACCCAAGGTAAGGAAAGATCATGAAAGTGGACGTATTAATTCAGTCTTTGAGGCTAGGATGTGAGGTTCTCTTTGGGGTCTTTAACTGATGCATATGTGGAAAGCAAGAATTTGATGGGTTCTAGGAATACATGAAAATTTTGAGTTATTTAATGAAAGAGGAAAATGTGTACAGCCAGTCATGTTGCTTTTGTTGTTTATATGGCTTTATTTTGGTGAAAGAAATAAAGAAATTAGTTGCAGAAAAAAAAAAGCCTATGTGACTTCCCCAAATGCAACCTGAGCCACATCTATGGATGTTGCCTGAAATGTCTTTTCCTTTCCTGTCATGTTTGTACAGATCAGGGGCCATGCACTAGAATCCCCTGGGGAGTTCTGAAAAACCAGATGCCCAGGCCCCACCCCAGACCACTTAAACCAGAATCACAGCAAGGGAGACTTGGGCCTCAGAAAGCTCCCCAGGTAATCCCCCCGTGCAGCGAGGCTGAGAAACACTGACATCTGTTTTTCTAGGGTGACACCAGTGGATCATGACAACATAAACCCAACACCCGGTTCTGAGTTCTAATCTCGGCTATGTGTCTTATTCGCCATGTGACTTACGCTTATCGGCTCAGTTTTCTGTTTTTTGGTGCTCTCTTTGGAAACAAGGCCAATAGCAGCAAACTATTGTTAGGAACTTCATTTTCTGACAAAAACATAGCAATCCAGATGCTTTCACCAAAGTCAAGCTTCAGGAAGCACAGCACCCAGCACCCTTCAGCAGGTAAGGCTGACTCACCTGGGGAGGGAATCACACTCTCCACCGAGAAACGCTTGTGTGGGAACTGCTGCCAACCCTTCTTCCTTGTTTTTCAGTAAAGAGACCAAAAAAGTCCCAAATTTGTAGGTCATCCCAAACCCTTCTAACAAGTGTAGCAGAGCGATCATGAGCTTGGCCTAAAAAGCCAGGCTGGGTTTGCCTCCCAGCTCTGCCATTCACTGGCTGTGACCTCGAGCTCATCTCTCCATCTCCCCGAAAAGCTCCAGCTTCCTCATCTGTAAAAGGGACATTCTTCCAGCACCTACCTCAAGGGGGTGGTGAGAATTAAATGAGAATATAATATATGCAAAGGGCCTAGCACACACTGTCTGCTCTAAGCATTGGCTACTATTATCACCGTGCATGACACAGATGCCTCCGGAATTGCCAGGATCACAGGTTCTGTTCTAACCCCTTCCATCTCCAAGCTCCAGAGCCCTGCTGGGGAAGGAGTGCCAGGCCCACCCCCCTTCCCTGGGCTTCCCCTTCATGGGGACTAGAGACTGCACCTCCAGGATGTTGTAGCGTGAATTGTCACAGTAGTCGCGGACGCCAATCTCCGTGCCCATGTACCAGCCACTAAAGGGGCAGGCGCTGAACTCCAGGCCGCCAATCTCCAGAAGCATGTTGGACACCGCGGGGAGGCCGTACCACTTCAAGCCCAGGCTCTTGAACCACTCGAACCTGCAGAGAGCAACACAGCCCGGCTCACATGGGGCAGACACATGTACGTAGGATATCCTCAGTCTGGTGATGCCGAAATGCAGGACACTGATGGGGACCTGGTGGGAACCTGATTCCTGGGCCCCCCTTCAGACCTGTGTCATTGCACAGTGCACAGCTGGGGCCAGAGAATGCGCATTTTAAACAAGTCTCCCAGGTGATTCTGATGGCCAGCCAGGCCTGGGGGCTACCACCTTGGGCTTCCAAATTTATCTTCCAAATCCATTCTGAAAGTTAGCCCAGGAGGAAGTGTGGGACCTCATTCTCCCCCAACGTCAGGGCCTTTGCAAGGGCAGTTCCTGCCTCCTGCGAGCTTCTCTCTTCCTCCTTTACCTGTTCAGCTTTTACTCATACTTTAATTCTCGGCTAAAATGTCACTTATTCTGGGAAGCCTTCCCTGATGCTCAGTCTCGGTGGGGTCAGGGGACGACATGCTTCTGGGCACCAGGCATGAGCTTTCCTTTGCCGCACTTTGCTGCCATGAAGTAGTTGAGTAATTTTTCATGCAAAATCATCTCCTTGGGACCATAAGTGTCATGGAGACAGGGACATCGTAGCTCTAAAGCTAGTACAATGCCTGGCTCAGAGCAGGGAACCATAAGACATGTTGAATGAACAAATGACTGGATAAATGCGTGCAGGCCAAGTTTCACTAAGAAGGCTGGGCAAGTTCCCAGGTACCAGATAGAGTGTGGGAGCCTCAGACAATTGCTCCCTCTCTGGGTGCCGGGACTAGGGCGAGGCAAGTGAGGAACTTCCACTGCTGCAAAATTTAAGGAGGTGCCAACAAACTCAGTAATCAAGATACATAATTGTATTTATTTATTCATCTATTTACTGTATATTAATACAATATTTAAAGAATCTAGATTAATGCAAAAACAAATCCATGAGGAACAAAATATTGACATTTTAAACAAAGACAGGAGCTGACCCTGTATTTGTAGGGCTCAGCTCTCTTGTCTCACCCTAACGTCAGCCCTGTGACAGATCCTGAGTTTATTTGATATTTTTGATCATCATGAATATTTTTCAGCATGTATTTTTAAAATTAATTTTCATGTTTAAAAACACTGCATGGAAATACAATTTGTCCCGATGAATGAGATTTTTTGGTGCCCCTTTAAATTTTGCACTGAGGCTACTGCCTTACATTGGATTTGCTTCACTCTCAAAGCCCAAATACTGCTCCTGCTGTGGGTTCCACAGCTTGCAGCTCTTTTGCGGCTCCAAAATTCCTTTAGACCTTCCAACCTGAAGGGCTGGATAAAGGACAGGTACTTGTTGAGAGATTATGATGCAGAAAAGCGAGGACCGACCGATTCGCGAGAAAGCCCATCCCACCCTGGCCGGGGGTGAGATACGGTCCAGGACCCCCTTTCCAGCCTCTGTCTGGGCTGGAGGGAGAGCCAAGGGGTGCAAGCACGTGCAGAGGAGCCCCGGCAAATCCTCCCACCCTCTCCAGCCCCTCTTACTTAGGGTGCCTGATGGGCACCTCCAGCACCAGCTCTGGCGGGATCTGGAAGAGCTCCGGGTCGTTGCCGCCGGCCTGCAGCAGCAGAGGCAGGATGTCAAAGCGGCCTCTCGGGGGCTTCCAGCCCTGCTGTATGCAAATCTGCAACCAGACGCAGCACTGGGTCAGGTCACCCGGCCCCGGACCCTCCGAACGCACCGGGCGTAGGGGAAGGGGCACGGTGAGCCCCATGCCCGCCATCAGCAGCCCCTTCCTCTGGAGGACCTCAGGCCACGCCACCTCCTTCATCAGTCCTCCCTGCCACCACGTCATCCGTGTGACTTCTCTGTGGTCCCCTGCAAGGGGGTGAAAAGCTTCCTGCAGCCCTGCACAGCCTTAGGTGTTCTGCATCTTTCTTGCCCAGTGGGAACTCCCAGAGGCCCAGGGCACCTGCTGCGTCCTCAGCTCCTCCTGGCACTCTGTGGGTGCCGTTCTGGAAATGCTTGCAGTGGGTGCCACAAGATAAGGAGAAAGTGTCCTGAATTTGACCAGGGTTGGGGCATATGTTAGAATCAGAAGATTAGGTGCATTTGCTTAGAGCAGCTCTGTCCAAGAGAAGAGTGCCAGCCCCATGTGTAATTTAAAATTTTCTAGTAGCCACATTGAAAAAGTAAAAATAAAGTTAATTATATATTCATTTAAACAATATATGTTGATTTAACATATATTTAATACTAATCTATGAGTAAGTTATTAAAATATTAATGTATTTTAATAACATGTTTAACATTAAGTATATTTATTAACCCCAAAATAGACTGAATAGATGTAACATATAACACATATATTACAATGCTAGTCTAATTTCAATAATATTACTATACTATAGTGCTAATGTATTAATGATAAATTAATAAATTATTAATATTAAGAAAATTTAATACTATATTCAACATTACAATTCAGTATAGAATATATAAAATTAATTAAATATATACTATATAAATATATTTATATATAAAAGTAAAATGTTTAAAGTGTAAAATATAATGTATAAAATGTAAAAATAGTTGAAAAATTAATAATATAAAAATTAAATATATATTAATAAAGATAATATCAACTCAATATATTCACAAAGCTATCATTTCAACATGCAGTCTATTTAAAAATTATTAATGCAGCATTTTACTTCTTTTGGTATAAATCCACCAGATCTGGCATGTATTTTACACTTATAGCACTTCTCAATTTGGACTCGTCACATTTCAAGGACTCAGTAGCCACATATGATGAGTGGTTATAGTACGAGATAGTGCAGGGCTAGAGGGTTTTATGAGATATAATTATGTGGTTCTGTTTGGAGGATCCTTTATGTTGTGTTAGTAGAAAGAGGAAGCCCTAAATCATGGCTCAGGAGAACGTGTCTTGGTCAGCGAGGTTTCTGGAGACAGAATGCGAGGAAGAGGCAGTGGTGCCTGTGTTCTGATGACCCCAAGGGCAAGGTCAGCCAAGTACACAGTAGTGCTCTGCCAAGTGGAGCACAGCGTCTGGCTGAGATGAAAACTGCACAGGTGCCGCTCCTGGTTGCCCTGGTTACAGCCCCCTCCTCATGATAATCACATTTTAATAAAGAAAAAAGAAAAGCCACATGCAAATGAAGTCAAAGACAAGGAAGGAGTGGAGCCAACCTCGGCTATGCCAGCTCCATCCTGGACAAAGCTTCGGGGCGGAGTTCGAGGGAAGTTTGAATAAAGGACAAAGCTGGAGCTCAAGTGGGGATGACTGGGTGGTAAGTAAAAGGGGGTACGAAGACTGTGTGCTTCAGATCATTCTGGACATGGGGCCTGCCTGTGCCATCTCCTACGGGCACAATCGGTGCAAGCTACCAGGCCTCACCTGTTCTACGTGTCTGTATCATCACCTCGGAGGAATCCTGGGTGGGAGGTGGAGGCATTCCTTTTTCTGGTGGCTCTTATGAATTGACTTAGGTCACCAGCAATGGAGGGGTTGAGTAGGTAGAATCAGTGGGACTGAAGATCAACATCTTGTATAAACGAATGAATGAATGAAAGGGGTTTGACACGTTACCCTACTCAGAAGAGGTGGATGCCAGACGCAGCCTCCATCCATCAGCTCCTCTCCTCCTGATGGGAGAAGCAAGCTCCAGGCTGGGATGCAGGAGGTTTGGACTGTGATTCTAGCTTTCCCTCTACTCATCTAGAAACCTTGGCTAACTCACTTGGCCTCTGTGAGACTCAGTCTACCCATCTTTAAGATGGAACAGTAGTTCCCATGGCAACAGTAATGACATGAAGCGTCCAAGTGACCAGCTGTTGGAGACCCAGAAGGAAGGGGGCTCAGCCAAGTGGAGCAGGGGTCTGGAGAAGAGTTGCTTGCTGCCCTGCTGCAGCCTTCTCCCTTGCTGATAACATGAAGACAAGAGAAGTTTGTGGATAATGACAACTAGGGGGGTGAGATCCCAGGTGCAGGGGCTGGAAGCACACACATGCTCTCACCTCTGTGAACTCCACGTTGCCTGGGTCCCCCAGGATGGAGCCGTCGGGCTGCTTGTAGCCGGCATAGCGGATGAGCTGCGCGTTCCAGACTCTGAAGTCATGTTTGCCATCTGTCCTCTGGGGAAATATGGTGATGGCAGACCTGTGACAGAGAGAGGGGGTTGCCTGGCATCAGGGCAGGACATGTACTTTAAGGACACACAGGTAACAACTGCTTGAGGCCCCCAGGGGGGATTACGTCTGTGCCAAGGGCGGATGGAGAAGCTGTCGGAAGGCAGTGCCTTGGTCTAGTTCCTCCATCATTATCACGGGCTGAGGTTCCCTGCTAGCTCGCTGATGGAAGGAGAATGCTTCTCTAGCTGGAGGCTGTTAAATAATATTGGCTTGGATCACACGGTTCAAGGTTGCCTCATGCCGAGACCTCTAGCCACCTAGACTTCCCTGTCCCATCAGCGGACTGCATCCCGGGCAACGGCATACACTGTCCTGGCTTGTGCCAACATGGGACACGTGGTTATAGCCTGGGTCCAACGACTGCTCATGGATCTTCTCCCACATATATTACTGCCCCAGAACCCTTGCACCTGCTGGCCTCCTGGCCTGGAATGCCCCCTCTGCTGTCAAGTTCAAGGCCCAACTCAAATTTGCTTTCTCCAAGCAGCGTCCTGCACCTCACCCAGCTCACAAAGACTTATTTTTTTCTGAGCACATTTTTTTTTCTTTTTTTGTTTTACTCTCTATACAATTCAATATAGAATTAAATACTGCAAGTGTGTGGCATCACACTTGGGGGTTAGTACATCACTAACATCTATGCAATAATCACAGAGTCAAAAGTACTTTTGAAAACCTCTCAGCAAAGGCACCATATTGGAGATGAACACAGAGTGAGTCAAATAGCCAGTTTTCCCGCCAGCGTTAACACGTATTGCTGTTTCTTTGACTGAGCACCAGATAAAGGGTGTTGTGTAATATATACATAAAAGCATGTTTAGAAACACAAGAATCACACACTGTGGGGTGTGAGGCTCCCTCTACGTGCAGGATGCGAGACCAACCGGGGAAATTGAACACATTTTTGCCTCCCATCTCCCACTTCTCCTAAGCATAATCTCACTGAATGGCAAGTTGAGTGTTCTGCACTGTTTAAATTACATCTCCCTCTCCTTCCTTTCCTCCTTGCCTTCCTCCTTCTTTTATGTATAGATCATTTCTATACCTGCTATACATTCTCTCAATGCCTTCTCATCATTTCCAGGCATGTAGTTTAGAACATTTTTAAAAAATTAGCTGAATGGTTTCTTTAATAAAAGATCCCGTGATGTCCTCTAATAGAAAACTCGAAAAAGGGGAGGTCTACTGGCTAAAGCAGGGGATCTGGGGCCAACAGCCCCACCTGCCCAGCCTGTGGTACTGGCCACATCACCTCCTCACAGCACCATCTGAGAATCACCAGGAGAGCCCATAAGCAGTTTAAGGGCTGAGGTCTCTTTTGCAAGAGACCTAAGTATTAACCCCCAATCCAGTCCCTGGGCTTAGATTACAGGCCCTTTTCCTATGAATGGACTTAGCTGGCAAACACTGTTGACTTCTTAAGGAAGACTCAACATCCAAGGGAACCCATGCTTCAGGCCAATAAGTCACTTCACCAGCTCAGCGTAGCCCAGGGGATTGTGGGAATATCCCTGCAGTGGCCCCAAGATGGGGCTGGTCCTCGGCAGCTGGGAACTGATACTGGAGCAGGAATGAGTGCGCACGATGAACAAGTGAACCCGGCTGTCTGTGGGGCACCAGCTTTTCCCTTCCAGCAGCTCCTCTCCCATCATGGAAGCCACCAGCCCATACAGGTGCTTTCCTGCGGCCTGCGCTCCCTGGGGCTTTGTTCTGTGTCCTGGGGCCAGAGGAGTCTGAGGTGTGGGTTGGCTTGGTGGAACGCGTGAGGGAGCAGGCCCCAGAGCGGCAGGAAGGGAAACTGCCTTTCAACCAAGAAGATTCTGAGGCGGCTCCAGGCAACAGAGCAGGAGGTGGCAAAAACAGATCCTGGGAATCTGAAGCCTCCCTTCCTGCCTTCTGGGCAGGTGATATCACAATGTAAATTGAACATGATCTTCCTGTCTGTAATTTTGCAAACGACATGGGAGTCAGCTTCTCCCAGAAGAGAAGGGACCAGGGGAATGGCACAAGGCTGACAGGAGACCTCTCCCAGCTTGACCCAACTTCCTGAGGGCAGGGACATTTCCCTGGCAGGTGAACTGACTCCAGACCCAAGGGTCCATGCTCTGATGTCAACAGATCAGAGCCCCCTTCCCCCACCAGCCAGCCTGCTCACCTGAGGTTCCCCTTGTTGGTGGCGTATTTGATGTGGTTGCAGATGTAATTGAACATTCCGTGAGCTGTGGTGCAGTCCCGGGCATCAAACACCTGGAAGAGGGGCATCGGGGAATGGAGTGCCCTCTCCTCCCCTCCTGAGCTCCCCGAGTGCAGCCTTGCCATTTTGGGGGAACCCAGAGCCCATTTCAGCTGCTGCCCCATTGGTGTAGTGGGCACCTCATTACTGAGTCCTCGGCTGGGTTTTCTATTTTCTTTCCTCGGTCTGTCACACCAGAAAACATCCCTAATTAGTATGCATGGAGGTTGAGTGCATGTGGGAAAGGAGTGATGAGTATAGATGTGAGTTTAAATGGGCTGGTTACATTCTCTGTTAGGTTACTAGGGATTAGGATTAAAACACAAAACAAGCAAAGAAAAAATTCAAAACCCAAAGCCCTGAGCTTGATGACTAATCTGCTCCCAACTTTCAACTCGTTTGCAAAAAAAAAAAAAAAAAAAAATCAAATGCCTTCAGGGACTAAGCTGATAATATAAAATAAGCAAAAAGAGAAGGCAAAAGGGAGTGGTGGAGTCTGTGGTAAACTGGGGAGTACAAGCTCTCACAAGAGATATGCAAATTCACATAAAAAAAAACATATACCATATTGGCTAAATAAGACATGATTATTGGCCACATTTAGCCCCAGTCTGAGAATCTGGATGCCATGACCACCCCCCAAGATGTCACCGTGGCCACCCGGAGGCCCTTTCTGAGGGAGAATCTCACGCCTACCTGCAGTTTAGACCACTGGATCCTACCCACACAGCGGGCGGCATTCCTCCAGGCATGCTTGGCCCCGTAGATGAGCTCCGTGTCCTTAAGTTGGTAGGTGTGGGTGCTTCTGATCTCTTTGTTCACCTCTTCTAGCCTATCCATGTGGGCTTTGGAGCCAAACCTGAGTGTGGAGGGAAGGGACGTGGGCGCGTCACTCTCCCTCCCAAATTAGAGGTTAGCGGAAGGAGCACATTATTGCAGGAGGCTTGAAGCCACAGAAAGTTCCAAGTCAATTTCTGGACACAACAGATTGATCATCAAGCAGAGACTGCAAACTCAAACAATGCCCACAGTGGTCCAGCGGTGTGTATACGGCTGAAATGGCCACCTGGGGACCGCGTCAAACAGCGGAGCCCAGGACTGGTCCAAAGTGAGAGCAGCCACAACTCCGTTCCAGCCAGTTTGCTGCTCACAGGGATGGAAGCCCAGTATTGACAGCTACTTCAAGGGAAATGGAAAATCTAATTTTTAAAGGGAACCCTTCTAATTTTTAACTGTGGAAAGGAATGTAAATTCAGAAAGTTAAAAAAAGTGCCATGAAAAATTTCAGGCTTTCAGAAAAGTGTACAGAATAATATAATGAACACCCATTTCCTGGGCCTGAGAAAGAAATAATGTGAAGTTCTTTGGGGACCACTTCTTCATCAGAGCCCACTTTCTTCCTGAGGTTCAGCAATCTCACGTGCTTGTTTCTGCCACAGGCGTACGTGCATCTAAACAATATTACTCTGCATGGCTTAAAAGTTTCTACAAATGTTGCTGAACTGAATGTACCCTTCTATAACTTGCTCTTTCTTTCTTTTGCTCAAGGTACTTGTGTTTCCCTATGAACATGTTGAGCCTTCAGCCATTTGTTTTTTTATTTTTCCATTGTGGTAGTATATATATAACAGAAAATTAGCCATTTTAATGATTTTAAGCGTACAACTCAGCAACATTAATTACGCTTACAATGTTATGCTACAATTACCATCGTCTGTTTCCAAAACTTTTCAACACCCCCCAGAGACACTGTACACATTAAACATTAACTCCCCATTTCTCCTGCTCCTGGGCCCTGGCAACCGCTAATCTACTTTGTCTCTGTGAGTTTGTTTAATCTAGATATTTCATGTAAGTAGAATCATACAACACTTGTTCTTTTGCATCTGACTTTTTTCACTTAACATGATGTTTTTATGTTCAGCCATGTCATAGCATGTATCAGAAGTTCACTCCTTTTTACGGATGATTAAATCCATTTCTTATTACAGTTGGATAGCAATCTATTACTTGGAATATACCTCAAATTTATTTACACATTCTCCTGCTGGTGGGGTTGAGGTGGTTTCCAGGAGGCTCTTTAATTTTAATTTTTTCAGTGAAAATTCTTCTACATGCCTTCTTGTGGACATGTGTTCCTTTAGGGTATGTACCTATGTGTGGAATTGCTTGAAGTACTTCAAATTTCAATGATTTTAGGCCACACAAAACACATCTAGGATCCAAATTTGGCTACCAGTTTTTGACCTCTGGCATACAGCAAGCAGAAGGCCCGTATTCAGGCTTTGGTTCAACTGTCTACAAAGTTGGAGGTGAAGTCTTTGTCCCCAGCACTCAATAACTCACCCCGGTCTCCCCATAGCTGACATAAACTTGCCTTTTAATTGACGAGTAGTACTGATCAATAAACTCTTTGGCGAGAGGGAAGAGCTGTTCTTTTGGGTGGACATCTTCAGGCCTTCGTATGTGTTGAGGAGGGAGCATGATGGAACCCATACAGATGTGGCTGGTGCATCCCGTTTCCTGGGTGGAGAAGAGAGATTTGGCCTGTTGCTTGGTTTTATCCAAGCGTGGCCCATGCTGGGAGCTGACCTGGATCCTGACATTGGTGGTGGAGCTAGCCTGGTCCTTAATTCCCCAACAGGATTTCTCAAGTGCCAGTTCAAATCATCGATGGGTACTTTCATCAGCCAAGCAATAAGACAATAAGCGGTTTTGAGGTTCTGAAAGCATTTTCTCTATCCAACTTGGGAGAACAAGGGATTTCTGACTGGCATTCCCTGGGAATCAGAATCATCGGTGCTGGATCAAGAACGAGCTAGTGGATTATCTCCAGGAGCTTCTTTGAACACATCTATGTTAGATTGAGAACAATGACTCCAATTCGTGCCCTCCCTGTACTCACACCCTTTGCAATGTGACTTTACAGCTCCTCACATCAAGAGGGGGGAGCAATTCTCCCACCCCTTGAATCTGGCCTGGCTTGGCCAACAGAATGTGGCGGAGTGATGCCATGCCAGTTCTGAGCCTAGGCCTTGAGCAATATCGTATGTTTCTGGTCCTTATCTCAGAACCCTGCAAGTCCCATGTGAACAAGCCCAAGCTAGCTTGCTGGAGGATGAAAGACCACATGGAACAGAGTTGAATTAACACCCAGGGCCTTCTTAGTCCAGCCAGCATTAGCTGACTGCTCAGATGAGTGCAAAAGCACGTGCAAGCCCCTCTGAGCTCAACTGAGTTTGGTCCAGATCAGCAGAACCACCAGGCCAACCCACAGTCTTTTGAAAAATCATAAATGGTTGTTGTTTTAGGTCACTAAAGTTTGGGGGTGGTTTGTTATGCTGCTATAGCTAACTGATGCAACATTTCTCCATGAGTCTCATTTTCAACAACAATTGAAGGTCAACTTGTTGATAGTCAAAAATACGATATAAAAATTAGACGACACGGTGTGAAAGCAAGGAAGAGTCTGGCTGTGGTCAGTGGTCAGACAGTGGGAGACAAAGAGTATATACACATTCAAAGCCAGCAACCCTGCTTAGGAACTTTCAGGTACAAGTGTGCAGATAAAAAACATTTCTAGAAATGAATGAGTTTCTACCAGTATTTCTGAACTGGGGGTGCATTTTCCCTCCAGGGGCTTTTGGCAATGTCTGGAGACATTTTTGGTTGTCACAACTTGGTGGTGGAGGTGGCGGTTGCTGACATCTAGCAGGTAGATGCCAGGGATGCTGCTAAACACCCTACAGCACTCAAGACGGTGGCTCCACAACAAGGAATCATCCAGCCTCAAGTGTGGACAGCACCGGGGCTGGCTACATCCTGGGCTACTCACCAACGTGCTCTTAAGGTGGAGGGTGTCAGTGAGAACCACGTCCGTCTCCCAGTTCTTGACCTTGAGGAATCGGGGGCACTTGGAGGGGCTGCCGTTCTTGGTGGGGGACTGCTTTCCTGAGGCAGGGGGCTGGAGGACAGAATGAAGATGGGACATCAGGCAGGAACTTGAGGGGACTGTAAAAATGGGAGAGGCGGTGACCTCTGAGTCATCAGCTGCCCGCACACAGAGAAGGAGCCAATCCTCCCGGCTGCACATCTGCAGGGACCTGGGCACCTGGTCCTCCTCCCCTGCAGAAGGAGGCACAATGGAAGGACATTTTGGGTTCTGTTCTGGAGAAAGGGATCAGGAACTCAAAGTTGGTATATCTGGTGTCTAGCACAGTGTGTTGGTTTGAATCTGTTATGTACCCCAGAAAGGCCTACTTTCTTTTAATCCATCCTTGTGGGTGCAGACTTATTTTTGGGTGGGTCTTAATCCCCTTGCTGGAGTCCTTTACAGAAGGATAAAAGACAGATGAAACTCAGGGAGCTCAGAGAAGCTAAGAGAGACAGAAGCCCAAAGACATTTTGGAGAAAGCCACTGAAACCAGAAGCTAAACCAAGGAAAGAAGGACCAGCAGACTCCAGCCATGAGCCTTCCTATGTCACAGAGGAACCCCAGATGCCATTGGCCTTTCTTCAGGGACGGTATCATCCCATTGATGCCTTAACTGGAACATTTTCATGGCCTTAGAACTGTACGTTTGTGAACTAAGACACTGCCATTGTAAAAGCCATCCATTTCTGGTATATTGCATTCCGGCAGCTTTAGCAAACCGGAACACGCAGGGTGTGGCATGTAGTGGTGACTCAGTGAATGCTTATTGGATGAATAGATGACTGAAAGGAGACCACCAGCCTTTCTGAATGATGACTGGCCTCAGGGCTGAGCAGTCAAACCTGGGGCTAGGTCAAGTTACTTTGATTTCTGGGCCTTCCCGCTACAGTCTCCAATCACCATTTCTGGCAAATACTCAGAAAATGGGAAGTTTTGAAGCCTAGACTGTTGCCCCAGATTTCAGTTTTTCTAAAAGAAAAAGACCTTTAGTCCTCATTTGTCTTCAACTCTGTAGACACATTGCCCACAGTCACCTAGTACTACAGTCCTGGGCTGACCCAACGTTGGCCGATCCATGCTAGACCTCGCTGATGAGGACTGCATTCTGTCTTGGATGTTTCTGAGCAGTGTCTACCTGCCTGGGTGGAGATATGCCCCTGTAGCAGACAAGCATCTGACACTCAGCAACTGTAAGGGAGAGGCACTAGGCCAGGCTTTGACTCAACAGCCAAGCAAGGGAGTTGGGAAGATGAGCCAATGCTGAGTGAGGCTCCTGCCATGGGTTGTGAAGTTGAGCCAGGACATTCATATATTCAACTAATAACTATTGAGCACCTACTGGGTGCTAGGCCCTGTTAGGAACTGTGCTACAGCAGTGAAGAAGACAGACAGGGTCCTTGCCCTCCTGGAGCAATCTTGTGGGAGGAGTGGAGGTAAATAAGAAGTCAGCTAATACATGAACAATATAATTTCTGGGGGTGATAAGAATATAAAACAGGGGGAGGTGATTGTGACTGAGGGGATGGGGAGAAAAGCAAGTCCAAGGGCCCCAAGGTGGGGAATGAGCTTGTTAAGTGCAAGGGACAGCAAGGAGGCCAGTGTGGCTGGAGTCTGTGAGTGATGGGAATGGGAGGAGATAAGGCCTGGGAGGAGGCAGGGGCCACACTGCATCAGCTTGGAAGAGCTCATGGTGAGGGAGCCATGAGTTACGGTTAAATGGGTCAAGTCCAGGATAGAAATCACAGAGAACTCTAAAGGACTAGAACCAAAAACTAACTATAAATGAGCACTCTGTGGCCAAGCAACAACATATTATCCCCATTTTACAGTTGAGGAAATTGAGGCACAGAGAGGTGAAGGAAGTTGTCCAAGATCACAGAGCCCATAAGTTGGAGCTAGGAATAAAATCTAGGCAGCCTGGTTCCTGAACCATGATGCTAACTGCATAGCTGTCCTACCTCTGGGCCATTAGGAATCACTCATTCATTTATTCATACAACATGTGTTTATATGACTCAGTGTCAGGCAAGGAAGCAAGGGCCAGGGCTACGGTGGTGAACTCGACAGATAGGATCTCTGCCCTCATGGATTTCACAGTCCAGCAGAGGAGGCTGAAAACTGAATGAGCTACTGCAATTTAGCATGATGGATGTCATAACATGGGACATTGGGGGTGCACGGGGGACCGTGGGCATCTAGAGAGGCGCCCAACCCAGAGCGCTGACTTCCAAGTTAAGACCTGAGAATGAGAAGTTGTCAATAAGGCAAAGGAAGTATCCTAGCAGCTTTTACGGCCAGTGGAATAGGAGCTCTCTACTCAAGCTTCCATGCCACCATGTTGGAGCCTGGAGAACAGGAGTTGGGTGAAGGGACCCCAGTATTAAAGACAGCTCTGGAATGGGGCAGGGGGCGAGAGCAGGGAACAAAGAGAAGGTGCTAAGACTCATGCTCTGCCCCCCTTCTCACCCTGGCATCCTCTGTGACCCCACCTCAATGGAACACAGGTGGGAGCAGTTGTGGACTTCACCCCCTCATTTACCCCACATATCCAATCATCCCCAACTCCTGTTCAATTCAACCTTCTAAACAGCTCTAGAATCTATCCACTCCCCCTTATGGGCCACCACTCTAGTCTAAGTCACTGTCATTT
>PVKY010005459.1:0-17360 GCA_004027775.1 Bradypus variegatus
GGAGGGAGGCGGGCGGGTCTGAGGAGGGAGGCGGCGGACGGCAGCAGGGACAGGACCCTCCCGCCTGGAGCCTCCGAGCCAGCAAAGGAGGATGACAGTTCATCGTTCTGGCCGTTTCTCCTGAGTGACTGCACGTTTCCTCTTCAAAACGATTTCCAACCTAGCTCTTTTTGTTTGGATTAAATCATTTGATCATTCCTTTACTCATTCTTTTTGGGTCCTGAAAATGTACTAAAAATGTGGGGCAGGATAATAAATATCTTAAAATTATCTGGCAAGCTATTTAAAAGAGCAGAGATGGTTCAAAAAGGAGAATTAAAAACTGGTTTACTGTTACTTATGGCACAACGCAATTACATACAGTTATCTTAAAAGGAAGGGTTATATTTTCCATAATATTGAATAAATTAACAATAAATCCAAATGTCAGAAAAAATGATTTTCCAGGCCGGTGTTACGCAGGTTC
This sequence comes from Bradypus variegatus, assembly GCA_004027775.1. Taxonomy (NCBI): domain Eukaryota; kingdom Metazoa; phylum Chordata; class Mammalia; order Pilosa; family Bradypodidae; genus Bradypus; species Bradypus variegatus. The sequence goes on from PVKY010005459.1 coordinate 467, forward strand.
ATGGCCAGCAGCACCCAGCACGTGCCCTTGGACCGACGCCAGCACGGGGGCGTCTCGCAGGCTCGCCTCCGCCTCCCGGCCGGGGCCGCCCCTCCGACCCCCGGGTGTCCGCGGGTGGCGCGCCGCTCCCCACACGCCGCACGGCGCTGCGCAGTGGGTGCGGGACCCGGTAGCCACCAGAGTCTACAGCACAGCTCTGACCCTGCGTGACTGGGAACCTTTCCGCACGAGGAGAAACTGCACCAAAGGGTGCCGGGGTGGCTTCGGACGGTGCCCCCGCCGCCGCGGGCCGCACGCACCCGGAGTCTCCCGCAGACGCGGGGGCGGGACCGACGGTTTTCCTCTCCTCGGTCACTCGCTTCCATCGCAGCCTCGGGCTGATGAGAAACCCCGACTGCCGGGGCCTGCTGGCGGCAGCCACGGGAGGCCCGAGCTCCCACGTCGCGCACAGGCGCCGCCGGGCCGAGCGAGCGGGTCCGGCCTGCTCCCGGGGTGCTCGGCCCGGCCGGGACACCGCACCCCCACCCCGCCGGGCGCAGGGAGGATGCGCGGAGGAGCCGTGCCCGGCGCTGCAGGGAGGGCAGCGAGTCAACACCGAAAGCCCCTTCCTGCTTCCCCGCAGGCACTCACGACTCAGACTCTTTTATGACACGGCCTCCAGGTTACTGTGTAACTTGAATGATATTCATTTGATTACATAAAGTGAGTGAAAGTCAAGGGGCTTGCAGTTAAGCACAACAGTACATATTTGAAACAGGCTGGAATTAGTCATCATCTTAGAATTAGGAATAATCATCTATCAAAAAAGATGACAGGATTGAAAAAATGACCTCTTTCATTAACATACAAAATTTTACAAGCAAAATTTTCTCAGGTTTGTTACACTATGCCTGATACAACATTTTAGAAAATACTCCATAATATGATGCAGAATATTTTACATATACATTTAATAATTTCATATGAAAATGTTATCCATAAACCATAACAATAATTTGTATTTTACAAAACACAGTAACACAAATTTAAGGTAACAAAGTGATGACATTTTTGTGATCAATTCCAAATTCCTTAATAAGAAAGACTAAGTTATTTTAGTTGCCTTTAGTCAAGTCACAGTGGAATTTGAGAATCACTATCTGGGCTTGAGGGAACACCGTGCCCACCTTCCAGAGTGTCGTCAAAGCTGCTCGCACAGGATTTGGATTAGTTTGGCTACGACACGCACGTTGAGGCTGTTTCCAAGCAGGCGATACCGCTGCTTCACTGTTATCTTCTCAGGAAACCCTAGAAAAGAGACAACAGTTCATGATACAGGCATTTATAGCACTCACTTCCAGAGGAAAAAGGACATGCCGTTCAGCTGGACACGGTGGGCATTTACACGAGTCAGTCCCTGAGGTCTCCGAATGAGCTCATTAGCAGATGGGGACTCGGAGCCAGAGTTGTTATGAACGCCACACTGCCCACAAAACATGGTGCCGTGCCCAGCACACACACATACACACGTCACCCACAGGCTCCTGGCAATCTGCAGGGGAGCACAGCGCAGGGGAGGCAGCCGCCACCCTCATTTCAGTTTCTTTTTTAAAAACAGCTTTATGGAGCTACAATCCACATGTCATGAAATCCACCCTTTTAAAGTGCACAATTCAGATGTTTTTAAGTACATTCACAGCCTTGTGCAGCCACCAGCACAACCTAATTCCAGAACGTTTTCATCCCCAAAAGAAACCCTGTAGCCTCCAGCAGTCTCTCCCCCCTCCCCCACCCTGAGAAGCTTCTGATGATTTCCTGTATCTATGGATTTGCCTGTTCTGGACATCTCGTATAAACGGGATCCTGCAACATGTGGCCTTTTTTGACTGGCTTCCTTCGTAGCATAAATTTCCAAGTTTTCAGGCTGTAGCATGAATCAATACGCCATCATTTTTATGGCCAAATAATATTTTATTGCATGTGTGTGCTGCATTTTGTTGATTCATTCATCCACTGATGAACATTTGGTTTGTTTCCACTTGGGGACTATTATGAATGAAGCTCTTATGAACATTTGTGTTCAAGTTTTTGTGTGGACATGTTTTCAGATCTCTTGCGTACATAACCAGGAGTGGAACCACTGGGTCAGAGGGTAACTTTATGTTTAACCTTTTGAGGAACTGCCAGACTATTTTCCAAAGTGGCTGCACCATTTTGCATTCCCACTAGCAGTGTATGAAGTTTCCAACTCTTCCACATCTTTGCCAACACTTGTTATTGTCTATCCTTTTTATTTTAGTCCTCCTAGTTGGTTTTGATTTGCATTTTCTTATTAACTAACAATGCTGAACATCCTTCCATGTGCTTATTGGTCATTTGTTTACCTTCTTTGGAGAATGTCTACTCAATCCTTTGCCCATTATTTAATTGGAATATTTTTCTTTTTATTGTTGAGTTGCAAGTATTCCTTATACATTCTGAATACACAGTTGTTTTTTATGCTCTGCTCCTACAAGTTGACTTCCTCAAATTGGACTTAGTGCCATATTCTTTTTCAAAGCAAAATGGCCCATAAATACAACATTCACTGGAACAAAGTCTTGCAAATATTAGCATCAAATTGGTCCATTCATACAACTACACACTATAATGCTAGTCACAAAGTAAGGATTTCACACTCAGTACCCTCTGGGATTAACAAAATGAAGGGAATAATTAAAGGGCATTTATAAGGGCAAGATTTCATACACTTGCAAGGATCAGAAGGTAGAGCTGATAACAGTGCTTCGTCAAGACTTGACATTATAGTCACTGTAATAAAAGAACACTGATGACCACAATAAAGCTGTATTTGCAACTGAACATAATCATAAAAGTGCTATTCCAAAGAGAATATGTCTCAGGCAAGCACATTACTTATCTCAGTATTATCTCAACAAATCATTAGTTCAAAGTAGTCAGAGATTCAAATGTAGCTATGAGTGGGCTTTTAGAATATCCCAGGAATGAGCTTTTACATTATTAAGATAATTTGTGTTACAGATCCTAAATCTAAACTAGTTTATGGGGAAAAATTACATAATTTTTTTAAGTGAAAAGGTGGTTTTTAAAATTTGGATGCTTTAAAATTAACAGTCACAAAATCCTCAAAAAACAAAGAAACAGAATTAGCAAGGTCAAGCTAGTGACCTTCGTCCAGTAAGCAAAGGCCAGAGCCCCTCTATTCCTGCCCCTCTCAGATGCGAGCCGGGGCACAGCGAGCCCGGAGAAAACGCAGCGTGGGATCGCGCGACTCCATCCCCGCCCGGGGCCGGCCAGCTCAAACCACGGTGGGTGACGGGGAAGACACACGGAGGCCCCTCGCGGGAATCGCGATCATGCTAACGCGTGGCACGTTTGAAAGAAGTTTAAGCAATTTAAAAGGCTTACTTCTATGTATCTTACATACATATTTTCAGAGAGCTAAGAAAAACTCTATTTTATCCATCTAAAATTTAAAAATAATGAGAAATATTTATCAAGTAAAGGTTATAAAAGCAAATAAATGTATCATTTTTAAAAAGCTAACAGTTTTTACTACACAGCAGGCCTACTCTAAGTGTTTTACATAGAGCACCTCATTTGACTGCCACCACCACACCTCATCCCCATTCAACAGAAGAGTAAACTGAGGCCGAGTGCTCCCAGTGGGGCCGGGACGCGATCTCACGCTGGCTCTGGAGTCCATGCTCCCCGACCAAGCTCCTGTGCCACCAAAGGGCGATGAGACCACAGCTGTGACAGAACTTAGCTCAGGACAAGCCCCTGTCTCTGTGGTGCCATGTGAAGTGCCTCTGCCTGCTCATCCAAAGCAGAGACAAAATCGCAACTAGGAAAGCAGGCTGGGAATCGCAACTCCCGAGTCCACTTCTCAGCTGTGTTTTGTAATGTGCTCATTCACTCTGTGACATAAACTAAAACAGGAAAGGCTGTGTTTTTCTGAAATAACACTCCCCAGGACATCTGGGGCCAAATGAGATCACCAGGAAAGAGGCCGGGAGCACAAAATAAACCTGGTTGCTCTGGCGACGCCAGCACAGCCCCTCCATCAGCAGGGCCGGGGCGCTAACTGGTGCTTGTTCCCAACACGCATGGCTGTGTAGAATCTGCCACATGGTCTGTTTCACCCACGCAGACCTCAAGGTCAGCACGGCAGTGACATCACAGCAGCCCTGGGCTTGGCAGAGATGGCCAGCCTGTCACCACACTGCCCCCCAGCCATGCCCGGGAGCACATCCGGGGGTCTCCTGCCCCTGCCCGGGGTGGTCTCTGTCTACAACTCCACCTTGGGCTTCCTCCCTCAGCCCCTACCTGTTCTCAGACCCGAGGCTCCCTTCCTTGCACTGAGAAAGCTCCTGCCCAGCTCTGGCTTCTTTCCTCCCCCTAAACCCTGCAGGAAGGACAAAGGCATGGGCCCCATACGGATGTGTGTCTGAGGACAGTAGCACACAAACACCCACCAGAAAAGCCCCTCCACTGCCTTCTGGTTTCTTCATAAAGACAGACAACCCTAGGTGCTCTTGCACCAGATCTGGGGTGGGGTGAGGATAGGAGGCTGGGGGAGGGTCTGCAGGGTATGGGGAAGGGGTGCTACACCCCTGGGCCCTGGGCCACCCCAAGGACCGGGGGGCAGCTGAGCCTCCAGGACACAGGCTGGGGTGCTTGCCGGGGGATGGGGAGGGGCAGGGTGCTGCAGGCGGCACAGTCGCAAAGGAAGGGGCTCCCCCACGGCTGGGCGGCCGGGGCGCACGCACAGCACATGGTGGGTCCCCTGCAGGTGCTTGGGGTCTGCAGCCCCCACATACCGAACTCGGGAGGAAATCCCAGGAGATTTGCTATTTCTCTTGGAGTGAAATAGCGCAGCTTAAGCATTAACAATTTCGTTAACTTTTCTTCTTGTGACAAGTTGGTAAGGGATTTGTAGATAGTCTCAGTCTGTAAGAAAACATCCAAGATAACTTACAAAGCAGCGTGCAAGTAGATTTCTCAAGATAAAATCACCAGTGTGAGAGAGTTTAAAACAGGCATGTAAGGCAAAATGCACTCTACAGGGCAAAATGTTCCTGAGCAGTAAAGTAATAATTGGCTAATTAATGTCAACATAAACTTTAAAAAAGCCTAATGTTGAGCAGATCAGGGTATGTCTCAGCATTACTTGTCATTTTGAGCCCTCTCAAAAATTAAATTATAAGAATGTAGACAATAAATGACAATACAGTATAAAAGAAATGTGAAAGATACAAACTTGGCAGCCCATGAAATCAATTACACCAATCAACATACCATTATAACTTTTATGGTTTATAATCAGTTTCACCAAATTAAGGTAGTTTATTAAAATGATAAAATATATTAAATAAATATGATTTCTCAAATCCAGACATTTATTTGCCTATGATAGCATTTTTAGCATGGCAAATTTTGTTAATAGTAAGAGTTTTAAATTAGTATAAAAGAAGACAAAATGAACTTATTTTAAACTATTGAAGACTATATAAAACTCACTATGATGTATTAGGCTTATATTCAGCTACAACACCATAAAGGGTTACATCTAAAGTTTAAAAAGGACATTGTTAAAACATAGATGTTTTTTCCCCAAAAGTCAGTTTTACAGCATGTGCCCCAAAGGAAAGCAGCAATATTAACAATCTTTGTGTATAATTTTAGAGAACATTATTATAGGCTGAATTTCAATTTACTATCTATAGAATAAAAATAAAACAGAAGGTAAGACTAAGAAAAAGGAAAATAAAAACATAAAACCTTCCGTGCGAATAAATTTCTATCCAGCAATAAGAAAAAGATTGATTCTATAGTAAAGAATTACTATGTATACATATATTCATTCATATATTATATATACACATATATTTATTCTCAGGTGAGTATGTAAAACTATTTAACATTCATTTTTAAATAAACTATTAAACATAATTTTACTTAAAAGTACCTGCACATCCTCTGCAGTTTGTAACACAGATCCTGTCCCTTCTATGTAGCTTCCATAACTGGAAAATTAACAAAATATTACACAGCACCTAATGTATTTGTTAATGCTAATTAAAAAATATTTCTTGAATGGATTAATCAATCTATACACTTACATTCTTCTGAAATATCCTGAATAATAAAGAATAAATATGCTTTATAATTTGAAAACTACTAGGTAAAAGACATAAGATTTTTCTATTTAAACTACACAGAAACTGAACTTGGCACAACTTGAGTCACATAATCACTATTTAATTAGGTATCATTAACTGTCATTTCTAGAACGTGTGTCTTCGTCAAATGCTAGTCAATTCTGGCAACCCAACCAATTGCACTGAATGTCATGTAGGTGAACATAAATTGCTTCTGTTTTTCTAATGCCTGAATTGTCGTTTCTTCTCAGGAACCAGAAAACCCTACTCCCCAAGTACCACGGAGCCCAGCTGTCTCTCACTGGAAAAGCAGGATGTTTTTATTATTGTTTTCATATAACAATTGGACCATCATATCAGGGAAAACTAATTTTTCAAATTGTTTTCTCATATATAGCATTTATACATAAATATGGGGCATGTGTATGTTATCTACACTAAAACAGACTTTTACACCAAGGCTTCTTTTATACCGTCTTGATAATTATGAGAGTTTCAAGGTTGTTTTTTATCATGAAATTGATAAGTCGTGCTTTATGAGAGCCGTAAACAGAACCCATCGGAGTTGGTAACGGAGCGCAGTGGAGTGGCGTCTTTAAGGTCACGGGGAGCATGAACCTTCTCCTGGGCACGCAGGAGGCCGAGGGCAGAGGGCAGTCACAGCGGAGGGCAGAGTGGCATGGCTTGTGGGCCCGGCCGCTGGCTGGCAGGGAAGGAGAGAAGTCAGACAGGAGGGAGGTCGAGTGACATTCACAAAGCGGGGACAGGGGTCATTCACAAAATGTTTCTCAAAAGGCCCAATTTCCCCTTCTTTCTAGGTCTAAAAAGATGACTTAACAGTCAAAGTATTTCTTGAGCAAGAAGCCACCGAAATGTCCACCAACAGGCCGCTTTGGCACAGCTGCTTTCGCTAGGCGAACTGCTCACTGTTAAAGCAGCCCCCTCTTTCTCCCTGCAGCAGCAGTTCTTTTGACAAGTTAAGTAAATTGTGGTATACCTGTCCCATGAGGACTGAAAAGTGCTTTATATCTTGAGTAACAATATCGAATTTGCACTGTGCAGAAGAAAGGACGCGGAAGGACGCACGCAGCACGCTCCCGTGTGAAGGGGGACAGCGACAAGCACGCACACTGAACTGCGCCCCGCGCACAGCACCCCGCACGGCCTCACCACTGGGGTCACTGGTTGGAACCGGACGGCTGGGGACGGGGAGGAAGGGGGCTCACACCCATTGTACCTTTGAAGTGTGAACCACGGAAATGCAATAATCATGTTTTAAAAATGAGTAAAATCTAACTTTAAAAATATCCCCAGTGCCCTCCAGATGAATCAAGCTTATTCAGATTAAAACTGAATTTCCTCTTCTGCAGGGCCAGCGAGCGCAGACCCAAGTCTACAAAGGCCTGCTGGAGGCCCGGACGCCCTGCTGGAGCCTGCACCGGGGTGACGGCGCTGGGAGGCCCCACCCGGGCAGCCCCGTCTCCCAGGAGCACTTTTCTGAACATAATGTGCACGTAATGTTCTGCCAGAAACGTTCGCTCTCTTGCTCCATCAGAACAAGAGGCAGGCAGCTAGGGACAACAAAATTATTCCAGCAGAAACATTCTGTAGAATGCTCCTGGCTGTGAGAATGGAAAGCAACCACAGCTGTGAGCACCGGTTCTTTCGGGCCTACTGGGAGTCGCATCCCTTTAAAACCCACCCTTTCGTGAAGCACGTGGACCTCCTGCCCGTGGGCCTCACGATATCCAAGAGAAGACCGTATCGGAGCAGCGACTTTGGGGACAAGAAGTACTGCTTCCTGTCAACGTCCACCTCAAGAAAATCCTTCAGCATCTGCACAGAGAGGTCACTGTCCTGTTGGTGTTTCCTGTCGATTTCTTCTGCAGTTTCCAGCTTAAAAAGTATGGCCTCTTTTCCAGAACACAGTGTACTGCCCACACATAAAATATTGGGTTCAGTTTTCTTTTCTTCTATTTTCTTTTCTGCATCTATTGCACATTTTTGTGGATTTTCAGATCCAATTTTGGGGAATTCCATTAGTACCTGGCAGTAAGAAAGAATATACAAAGTGTCAAAAGCTTTATCAAAAAAAAAAGGCAAATTACTAGCGCCCAAACAAATACACAAGTTTCTTTAGCCTTTAAATGTCATTTAAAAGATAGAAAAAAAAATGTGGTTTGCTTATATTTATACAACTAATTCCAGGTTATTCATCATATAACTGTGATGTCACCAGGCTACTGCTAATTTATTTCATGGGTTACTGCTTTCTATATTTATTAATAAGACATTCAACAAAGTAATCAGAAACATGTCAAATACAGATAAGCACCATATTTGGAAAAGAAGTTTGGAAAGCAACATTAACATTTTTTGAAAATGTGTTTTGGGTTAAAGTTTGCCATACTCCTTCATTAAAAAGGAAACACTGAGTCATATTCATGGTCTAAAGGAAAAAGAGTGGTCAGCAAAAGAAAAGGGCTTTTCACACTGAAGTTATTTCTACTCATGAGTCACTTAGGGAAAACTTGTTTCCGTAAAACCCATAACCACGATAAAGTCTCATTTTGTACAAGAAGAGAGTTCCACCAATTTTAAGGATGAAGTGCTTGTTAAAATCCTGCATGCATCGGTTTTGGACGTGCCACCCTGGAAAGGGGGAACAGTGGGGTCGCATTCTAGGGGACCGGCAGAGCCCACCCACCTGTGGGAGGTCAGGCCCCGCAGCGCCCATCCCTGCGGGTTAGGAGCATGGCCCCCCAGCCCGACTCTGGTTTTGAAGCCTCTGGTGGCCAAGCACGCAGGACTGCTCGTGCACCCAGGGGTGCCGTCGATGGCACTTGAGCATTTTATTCCAGCTGCCCTAATCATTAATGTACTTTGAGCAGTCAAAGCCAAACAGCACCGAATTCAAAGAAAATGCCACCAGTTTGTTAAAATACTCTAAAGGCATTTTTAAGAGTGTATGTTCAATTTTACCAAAAGCAGCCAGTGGCTTCTACTGGAGAAAGAAGAATAAATACAGAATAGTCAATTAAGGGAGGAAAATGGGGGTAACAGCACAAATGGTATTTTTGTATTTTAACTTTTTGTTTTTTTAATGATGAAAGAAAAGTTTTTGTTTTCTGTTTCATTTTCGGTTTGCTTAAAGCAATGACAGTGGCACGAGGAACGAAAAGGACCTGGGTCACAGCCTACTCTGTAACTCACAAATGCACACACATAAACGCACACACGGCAGTTCCTGAAAGTAACTTAGCAGGCTGCACTACATTTGCAAGAAATAAATGAGTAATAATAATAATACCTGTCCAGGGGCTTGAAAAGGGAATGGCTCTGGCTGAAGTTTTGCAATGAGGAAATAACGCAGCCTTGAGTTTGGAATGCCAAGCTGTAAGTCAAGCACAGCAACTAGTTACCACAGGAAATTAAAGAGACTCATCCCATATGACCACCTAGGAAAAACTCGTCTAACTATGTACATATAGCTTCTTACACAGCAAACTCTGGTATTGATTTGTGGAATTCTTCTTTGCAGCAAATTCTTAAAACTTTTAAGTTGTTGCTTTGTACCTTTATTTGAGATAAAGATTGAATCTAATGAATTATATGTCTATAAGTCACTTTCATTTTATATTTCCTAGGTAAGAAGTTAGGTAAGCATTTCTACACCCATTATTGATAATAGGTAATCATAAACAATGAAATTCAAACAGAACTATTCTTGGCTATTTATTATTTCACTTTATTAAAAAAGGATTCACTAAATTTTAGAAATTAAAAGGCAACAAATATGACATAAATTTGAAGAGATCATATCATATATTGTCAATTTCTACAGCTTGTATATCTAATTTTTGAAATGAGCTTTCTTTTAGTTTCAGGGCAAAGAACTGTATAATATGCCAAAACTTGATAAGAAACTAACAAGAACAATGACAAGAAAAAATAGACACCGACACAAAGTTGCATATCTGGCAAATATTTTATCAAAACCAATTACTTTGATTTCTTACCCATCAAATGGAAGCAATGTTTGCATTTTCATGTAATGTCAGATAAAAGTAATTAGAAAGTTATCATATATTCATTTTGTTTTCTATTTTAAATTATTTCAAAACATTATTAAACTGTAGCACACCTATTTTGGAAATGCTAAACCACATATTTTCAAAATAACACTATTTCATATTTTCCATGTGGAAAAAAAATGTTTATACTCCATGAACTTCAAGTTCTACAGTAAAATTTTTCATAATTTATGTATAAATAACTCCATAGGCATATACAATGTTCCTTAGTACGTTAAGACCCATGTCTGAACAAAATTCAAGATTCACCTAGAATATTATCCAAAATAGATCCATTCTACTTATTAAATCAAATTCCCTTTAGGGAAAAAAACAGCCCAGCCTTTAAATTATAATATACATATATATATATATGAAGATACATAAAGATTTATAATTGTGGTACCTACAGAGGTTGGAGATAATAGAAATTCTTGGTACTGAAAGCCACAATTTTCTATTGTTTGTACCATCAGGTCTCTAAAAAGGACAGAGAAAAGAAAAACTTTTACCCTATACCTGAAAATGGGCTTATTACATTTAGAAGACTGTGTCTAAAACTTTATTTTAAGTGGAAACTGCACCTTCGCTCAAGGTGTCTAGAAAGAGAATGATCCTGGGTCTCTACTAACTCCAGAGCACGAGAAACTACCTCTCATGAAGAGAGACAGCAAGTTTCCTATTACAAAGGTAACTTAGCCACACCGAGGGCGGTCAGAGCCTCTAATCCCACTGACGACCGCCTTGCTATGGGGACTGGAACTCCGCCTTCCAGGTGGCACACGAGAGCAGCTGAGCCGACAGGTGGGCAGAGGCTACCCCAGCAGCTACCGTCCAAGCCTCGAGCTAACACAGTGACCAGAGGCTCCTGTTACCCTCTGAACGGGCCGCGAGTCCACGGAGTGGATGGAGGCTCCCCCAGCGGCTGCCCTCTGAACGGGCCTCGAGCCAATGGAGTCGACGGAGGCTCCCCCAGCAGCTACCGTCTGAGCAGGTCTCAAGCCAACGCAGCGGACAGAGGCTCCCCCAGTGGCCACCGTCTGGGCCTCGACACTGGGCTTCCTGCTCCCATCTACCCTTACGACGGAAAATTCCAGCCAACGCCACCAGTCTCACTCAAGACATGCCCACTTCTTAAGAAACAGGCAACCATATTGAGAAACACAATTCTAAAATTGAGAAACAAAATTCTCATTAAAATGAGTGCTTATTCTGGAAAAAAATCAAACATATCAAAATAGGAAAGAATCAGTTCATCCAAACTTGGTGATACTTTACATTACTCATTGGTAAAAATCATTATCAAGGGATGGGGTGGTTTGGAACTGCATGTACCCCAGAAAACTATGCTCTTAAAGCTAATCCATTCCTGTGGGTGTGGACCTACTGTTTACAGTTGAGGCGAGGCCCAGGTGGGTCTTAATCCTCTTTACTGGAGTCCTTTGTAAGAGAATGTAATCCAGCAAAACAGAGAGAAAGCCACAGAAGCCAACCAACACCCGGAGGAGCAGGGAGAGCCCAGCAGGTGCCACCCAGTGCCCGGCCGTGTGGCAGACGAGCCCAGGGTTGCCGGCAGCCGGTCTCCAGGAAGAAAGCATCGCCTTGATGATGCCTCGATTTGGACAATTTTCTCAGCCTCAAAACTGTAAGCTAATAAATCCCCATTGTTGAAGCCAACACACTTTCAAACAAGGAACAAAACACATTTCATATACAAAATGTCACAACGTACGTATTTATTTCACAACAGTTCCTACTATAAAGCGCACCAAGGCTAAGACGTATGCAAGACAAATACACTTCACCTTGTAGAAGACACTTCAAAACCTTTGACATTTTCTAAAAGAATATACTTTGGCATTTTTTGTAATCTAAAAAACAAAACAAAACAAAAAAACTATTAGTTGCGGGAAACATGAGGTAAGCAATTTCCTGAACTCTGCTCTATAAGCATCGCACCCCTTTCCGACCTAACGTCGATGTGTGAGCATCCCCGAAGTCCACCTCACGCTGTGCGTGTGCACGGGGACCCTGCTGCACGGCTTGGGGGGCTGCCTTCCCCATAGGGTGGGGCTGGGGGGCCGCAGAGGCTGGACCAGGGTGCCAGGGCTCACCCACTCAGCCCCACCTGCCCGGACCCCCCCAGCAGAGGCCACAGGACTTGGCGGTCAGGGGGCCCCTGTCCTCACGCAGGGTCAACAGGGCATCGTGAGGCATCTGCAGTTACCCCGTCAGCCGTGCGCGGGGTCTAAGGGAGAACGCGTGTGCACTGTTCCTCTCTATGAAATCCTTCGGGATCCGACACTTTACACCTGAGGTAAACTAGCACAAGAATCCAAGTCCTTACCTTGGAAGAATATTTAGAAGATACAAAAAGCTATTCGTCCGCGCATCTGCCACATCACCCTGCAGGCCAATTCTAGGACGGCAGAGGAGAGGACATAGAGGTCAATCGAGAAGCTTATATGAAGGTATCATGTCACTTTAGCAGAATCAAAACCAAGAGAATTAAAATAATTCAGTCCTTATGAATAATATGATCAGCTTTGCTCCTATAGAGAAAATATGCATTTATTTATCTAAAAAAAACTGAAACAAAAAAATAGCCTTGCATATCTAATGAGTACACACTTAAACATTTATTTTTATAAAACAATATGCCAAATGGCAAAGAGGAACAAGACGTCAACAAAGAATAAAATCAATTACCCTCTTAGAATTACCCCATTTAGGAAAGGTACAAGCATATACACACACATGCAGACACACACGGAGGTATACACATGTACACGTGCATGCAAATCAAAATATACATGCAGACACACACAGAGGCACACAGTCACACATGCACACACTCGTGCACACACACACCCCCAAGTGGCTGCCCCAGGTGAGACAAGAGCTCAGCTGAGGGAGCTGGGTGCGGAGAGCAGTGACGTGGCACTGAGGGCACTGGGGACCAGCCCCGTGGAGCAGGGCACAGCAGTAGCTGAAGAAAGGATGGCCTCGCCCATGTAAACGGGAGGTGCAATCCCTGGAGCAGGGTGCAGATGGGGGCAGGTGGCAGGAGTCTCACAGGCCCAGGATCAAGCAGGAAGGAGGCACACGGGTCCAAGGAACAGATGCCAGGGACTCAGGTCTGAGCCTGTGCTGCTTCATCGCCCCTCATCATCACTGAGTTGCTTGACGTGGCCTGCTGGGCCCTCAACTTGACTGCACTGGGCTCATGGGAGGATGAGACTGGGCAGTTTCTTCTTAGGCTGGCCTCTGCAGCTCAGAGGTATACATGGGCCACAGGGTCTGTCATGGCAGGTGGGCGGTACGGGGTGGGAGTGAGGCAAGGCCCTGGGCAGTCACAGTGAGGCGTCCCAGGCTGGGTCACACTCTCTTCTGTACCCCCTTTCTCACTTCAACAGGCCCTTCTACCACAGGTGCTTGGAACGACTTCCAGGGGAACACCCCCACCTGCCTACAGGCTGGCCATCACCTGGGCACACCCCCCAGGATGCACCACCACCCTCCCCCTGTCTCGCAGGCACAGTGGGCATTCCTTCACCCCACAGCCCATCCCACAGCCTGCTCCGCATTAGAAGAGAACTACTCATCTGCCAGCCACTCGCACAAGGACAGGGAGGTCAGCACCAAACAGTGCCTGCCTTCTGAGGGCATGGCACATCCTTGAGGAAATAATTTCTTAAAGAGTTCTTTAAATGAAAGCAAAGCTCAGATGGAAATCCAGCATGAAACTGCAGCTGAACAAGACCAGGTATCATGGATGAAATCCCACTTACTAGCACACTGCCCACAGCAGCAGGAGCACAAGACTGACTGGCACACCCGACACGTTCTACCTGTATGGCCTTGGGAGGGGACCTAGCCTTCCTATGCCTCAGATTCTCACCTGTAAAATGATGATGGCACACTCCATGTAAGGCACTACAAATTATCATTAAATGATTAAAATATCTAAATGAAGATGAGCTAGTCAAGATTTCCATCCAAGTTACAACTTTCTGAAACACATAGCCAAATAAATAACATATAATTTTAAAAAGAAACTGCAACATACTGCAGAAAGTCAGAATTATTAAATGTACATATAAATTTTAAGAAATATGTAAACACATGCATACTTGGCTAGCTTTAAATTTTACAGTTAAGTAATTTAGGACTTGAATTAAATTCCTTAGGGAAATCCACTTTGATTAATCAGTACGAGAATGAGAAATACATTCCTGAGTGATCGTCAATTTAAATAATTTAAGATAATTTAAGGTAATTTGGGCCAGAAATAAATATTGTCTCTTAGGTAGGGATAAAAGACTTCCTTAGAGTCACTGCATGTCTACCATTGACCAAACTCCTGTGCTCATTTGGCAGCACTTGCCATTGCCTTCATGATCAGCGCTGAGTTATACACGTAATTGGATGAGCTATGAGAGCGCAGCTGATGGCCATACCAGATGGCCGTCCCAGTGTCCATGCACTGACTATGGCAGGATGTGCCCTAACGAGCCCAGCGGGAGTGCTCTCCCCAAGATGACCATCCACTGTCCATACCTCGTGAATGGCTGACACGGAGGGCTCATCAGGATCATATCGAAAGACCACCTATTGAACTCTTCCAGGGGAATGCCCTAGAGAATGAACATTTGGGAGAGAAAGAATATGAAAACATTGATAGACTGGGAAGAAGGGGAAATGCTAACTAACTATAACTCACTAAATATATCACAAAGTATAGCAGTTTATGTGACACTTAATACTTTTCAAGACAACTTCGGTTAAACTAAAATTTCAAAACAACCTTGCATAAGCAGTGAGGAGGCAAATGGGAGTGCTGAGAAATTAAACAGCTGCCCCTAGCCCTCCTAGGCTGCTGCACTCCTCTTTTTGGACAGGATCCTTGGCTTAGTTCCTAGTATCTGACCTGGACACGACACCCTGTTTCCACATCAGAGATTACCATTAAGAACAGGACTGAACAGAACATCAAGGAAGAGATTAAGAGATGGAGGGCAGAAAGTAGACTAGTACTTGACACAGGAAGTAGGGGGGAATAGGAGAAATGGGGATGACTGCTTAATAGATCTGGAGTGACTTACTGGAGTAATGGAGATGTTCTTTCTGGAATTAGAAAGTGGTGATGGTTACACAACCTTGTGAATATACTAAAAACTGCAGAATTGTATACTTTAAAATCATATATCTCAGAAAACAAATACAAAAAAACCCCCCACAAATTTGTGATACTTTTGCTTCTGTCCATGAGGAAGTAAATTCTAAGGGACTTACCTTCCCACTGTAAAAAACTAGAAAGTTGGACTAAACATTAGTAACAACAATTGCAGATACTGCACTATCACCCCTGAGAAAAGGGAAAAAATGGGTTGAATCTCCTGATTGCTCCAGATTTCTTCCTGGAAACAATTTCCAGACAGCAGTGAAGGAAAGGGTAATCCACATGGGATCTGGTAATCCACATGAGCTGAAGAGAGACACTGGAGCTCAGGGAGGCCAAGGTGATTGGAAATTACAAGGTAGAGTCCCAGAAAAGGAGGCAGAGTTCCAGACACAGAGTCAAGATGCAAAATATGCACAGCAGCCCCTCTGAGACTTTTGCTGAATACCAATGTGTACATGCACTGGGTAAAACTTTATGACATAGGGCAGAGAACAAACGCTTGGGAAAGAACAATTATGGGGAAGTTGTAAGCCAAAAAATTTCCAGATCTCACAGAGGGCTAAGAATAACTTGGGTTACCACCAACTAGAGTAGAGACATCTGGCTGAATACATGGAGCATTCGACTGAAAGTTGGAAGGGCAAGTTTTAATACTGGGATTAGATGATCCTGAAAGTGAAGGCTACTCAAGACCCACTCTAAAAATGCTTTAAAACAAGCCTCAAAAGAATTGAGCTTATCTGCAATTAACTGCATGTGAGAACAGAATCCAACATTCTTTAAAGTATTCCAGGCCTTGAAAATGTAAAATCTACAATGTCAGCCTCCTAATAAAAATTACTCAACAGGCTAAGAAGCAGAATAACATGACCCAAAGCAAAGAGAAAAGCAACCAACAGAAAAACACCCAGCAACGAGAGAGTGCTGGAATTAGCAGATAATCATTTAAAAACAGTTATCATAAGTATCATATAATTTGTTCAAGGATCTAAAGGCAAATAAAAACAAACAGAGGTGAGATATCAAAGATAAGAAAAGGACTTCATTGAAACTTCTGAAATTGAAAATACAGTATTTGAAATAAAAAAAATTACACATTACTAAAAATAAAATAAAAAAGATCTGGGGGTCTGAAGACACAGCAATGGGCACTATCCAGACTACAGCACAGGGAGAAAAACAGACTAAAAATGAATACTCTGACCAGGAGGACAGTGCCAAAGATATAATACAGGTATTATTGGAGGTGAAGTGAAGATAGCGACAGAGAAACTATTTGAAGAAATAATGGCCCAAATTTTGCCAAATTTGATGACAATTATAAACAAACAAAAAAAACTGAAACAATGTCCAAGCAGTATAAATACAAAGAAAAACACAAAAATGCACATCTTTATAAAATTCCTGAAAACAAGTGATAAAGAGAAAATCTTAAATGTAGCCAGAGGAAAAAAAGACAATACATGATATTG